>JAPWDM010000073.1:260000-502310 GCA_035578155.1 Brachynemurus nebulosus | reverse complement strand
AATTCATAAATTATAAAACTTTTTTTAAAATTATCATGTATTTTCTTAAAATAAACAAATGTGGATAAGTATTTTTTATGTAAAAATAATAGTTTAAGAGTAAATTTATAATTTGTTATTTATGATGTACGTTTTATCAACTTTTATGAATAGTTAGAAAAATCATAATAAAACATTCACATATACCAATATTTCAATACTTTAACTTACTTTTGGTTAAAATATTATACATTCACCTGACTTTTGTTAACGTATTACAATATCTTACTTACATTAGTATTTTAAATGTACATTTTTCATACATTATCATAAGATACAAAACTATTAAAAATTCATAAATTATAAAACTTTTTTTAAAATTATCATGTATTTTCTTAAAATAAACAAATGTGGATAAGTATTTTTTATGTAAAAATAATAGTTTAAGAGTAAATTTATAATTTGTTATTTATGATGTACGTTTTATCAACTTTTATGAATAGTTAGAAAAATCATAATAAAACATTCACATATACCAATATTTCAATACTTTAACTTACTTTTGGTTAAAATATTATACATTCACCTGACTTTTGTTAACGTATTACAATATCTTACTTACATTAGTATTTTAAATCTACATTTTTCATACATTATCATAAGATAAAAAGCCATTTCAATACTTTATATTTCATTACTGTATACATACAATGTACAGTATACATACAATATCATATAAAAAACCTTTCTAAATATGTAAGAAAAATAAAAATCAATATTTGTATTTTAACTACATATGTATATATTCATACATACTACATATATATATATATATATTCAGTAAGATGTGTTAGGGTGGCACCCTTCTTTAAATAATAATACATATACATAATAACATACCACATATATCATATATATATGTTTAGTAACATGTATGTGTTTGTGATGTTTCCCTCTTTTTTATAAACCAGAATATATTAAATGATAGGAAACATAAAAAGTTTTACATATATGTATTCAGTAAGATGTGTTAGGGTGGCACCCTTCTTTAAATAATAATACATATACATAATAACATACCACATATATCATATATATATGTTTAGTAACATGTATGTGTTTGTGATGTTTCCCTCTTTTTTATAAACCAGAATATATTAAATGATAGGAAACATAAAAAGTTTTACATATATATATTCAGTAAGATGTGTTAGGGTGGCACCCTTCTTTAAATAATAATACATATACATAATAACATACCACATATATCATATATATATGTTTAGTAACACGTATGTGTTTGTGATGTTTCCCCCTTTTTTTATAAACCAGAATATATTAAATGATAGGAAACATAAAAAGTTTAGTGTACGATAAACCGTCGTGAAGTTAAAGCACATAATATGTGTTGTTATATGCACTTAAACATTGTTTTTTGTGAACTTGTTTTTATTATTTTTTTCAATTATTCTTACAAGTGGTTACAACCATTATTAATTTTAAAAAAATTTGTAATTTTTTCCAAAACTATAAATTTTATATATAATAAAAGTGAACGAATTGTGTTACTTTTAACAAAATACATGTAAATGCGAACTTGTTTCTATTTTTTTAAACTATTACTTAAAAAGTGGTTTTAATATATATTAATTTTACAAAAATTGAAATTTTCTTCAAAATTATAAATTTTACATATAAAAATGTGAACGATTTGTGTTTGTGAAGTTTGTGGCGTTTGTGACTACTTTTTGTATGTGACCGTAATTGTTTAATTACAAAGTTTAAGTGCATATACCTTCATATATTATGTGCTTTTATTTCACAATGCTATTTTATATATTATAATGTACACTCATTTTACAAAAATTGAAATTTTCTTCAAATATATAAATTTTTAATATAAAACAGTAATAGATTTATCTTAACAAAATACATCAGTTTCAATTATCAATTTGTATCATTTACAAATAACAAGTAAGTAAAATTTTTTTCATTAACAAAACTATGATTAAGATTTTCTTTTATTATATATTTGTTTTTTATTTCTATTAGATATGAGAAATTATAAACGTAAAACTGAAAGAGGTTTTATATCTATCGAAACATTTAATGATGCCGCAAAAACAATAATTTCTGGAAACCGAAGTATCAATGCTGCTTCAAAGGAATTTAATATTAAACGTACGACACTATCACGTTATATAATTAAGTTAAAAGCATATAAAAATAAGGAAACGCAAGATTTACCGACAATTGGTTATAAAAAACCTAGACAAGTATTTTCTAAGGACCAGGAAATTGCATTAAAAGATTATTTACTACAAATGGCTTCGATATTTTATGGATTGACTCCGAAAAATGTTCGCCAGCTTGCTTATGAGTGTGCTGAAAAATTTAATATTAAAATGCCTGAAATATGGAAAATTAATAAAATAGCTGGCAAAGAGTGGCTTACTAGTTTTCTAAAAAGGAATCGAGAATTATCAATTAGAAAACCAGAAGCAACAAGTATCGGACGAGCGACATCATTCAATGTTCAAAATGTAAAACCATTTTTCACAAAATTAGCTGAAGTTAAGAATAAATATCAATTTACCGCATCAAATATTTATAATGTTGATGAAACCTCAATTAGTACTGTATTAAAACCTCCTAAAATAATTGCTGCCAAAGGGAAAAAAAATGTTGGCTCCATAACTTCTGCTGAACGGGGCACTAATGTCACACTAATATGTGCTGTTTCTGCAAACGGAAATACAGTGCCTCCTATGTTCGTATTTCCACGAAAAAAATATAAAAATCATTTTATTAATAATGGACCAAAAGGTTCTATTGGTGCAGGAAATTCTAGCGGTTGGGTAACAAATGAAGAATTTTTTATGTACATGCAGCATTTCATCGCACACGTTAAACCATCTATTAATAATCCAGTATTACTCTTATTAGATAATCATTCCTCACATTTACATGTACCAACCTTAAACTTAGCGAAAGATAATGGGATCGTAATGTTATCCTTTCCACCACATTGTAGCCATAAATTACAACCACTTGATGTGGCTGTGTATGGACCATTTAAGAAATATGCTTCAACTGCACAAGATTTATGGTTAAGAAATAATCCAGGTGAAAAAATAACAATATATGATATCCCAAAAATAGTAGCAGATTCATTACCATTAGCTACAACTAATACAAATATCATAAAAGGATTTAAAAAGACTGGAATATTTCCATATAATGAAAATATTTTTACTCAAGATGATTTCGCTCCGTCATTCGTAACTGATCCCCCAGAATCGCAAATTTTAACATCATCACCTACAATATTTTCTCCAGAAATAGTTCGACCGTACCCAAGGGCTGCAACAAAAGAACAGGGTCAAACCAAGAGGAAAAGAAAATCTAGTGTTTTAACCGATTCAATAGAAATAAAAACATTAGAGAAAGAACAAAATATAAAAAAAAAGTGTAAAAAAGTTACTAAAAAAATTAATATTTGTATTAATAGTAATTGCTTAATATTATTACCAAGGATTTCTTGCTTAATATGCAATGAACTATTTTCAAAGTGTAGCCTCAAAGAAACGTGGATTGAATGTCAGTTGTGCAAAAATTGGGCGCATATTAATTGCGTACCTAATACTAGTGATACATATATATGTATTAATTGTGATAATATTTCCATATAAATATTTCCAAAAAAGTTATTTATAAATGATACAAATTTCTTTAATATGGTTAATTGGATAAGGGTAACTTATTTAAGTCACCCTTATCCAAATAACCGTAATTTTGTCATATCTTTTGTGTGGTGTAATTTTTATATGTTCAACTTACCTCTGTAATGTCGTTAATTGGATAAGACTGATTTATTTAAGTGTGGTAATTTGACCATATCTTTTGTGTGGGGTAATTTTTATATGTTCAACTTACCTCTGTACCCAACTAACCCCGGTCTACCCTAACTTATTTAAGTCACCCTTATCCAAATAACCGTAATTTTGTCATATCTTTTGTGTGGTGTAATTTTTATATGTTCAACTTACCTCTGTAATGTCGTTAATTGGATAAGACTGATTTATTTAAGTGTGGTAATTTGACCATATCTTTTGTGTGGGGTAATTTTTACATGTTCAACTTACCTCTGTACCCAACTAACCCCGGTCTACCCTAACTTATTTAAGTCACCCTTATCCAAATAACCGTAATTTTGTCATATCTTTTGTGTGGTGTAATTTTTATATGTTCAACTTACCTCTGTAATGTCGTTAATTGGATAAGACTGATTTATTTAAGTGTGGTAATTTGACCATATCTTTTGTGTGGGGTAATTTTTACATGTTCAACTTACCTCTGTACCCAACTAACCCCGGTCTACCCTAACTTATTTAAGTCACCCTTATCCAAATAACCGTAATTTTGTCATATCTTTTGTGTGGTGTAATTTTTATATGTTCAACTTACCTCTGTAATGTCGTTAATTGGATAAGACTGATTTATTTAAGTGTGGTAATTTGACCATATCTTTTGTGTGGGGTAATTTTTACATGTTCAACTTACCTCTGTACCCAACTAACCCCGGTCTACCCTAACTTATTTAAGTCACCCTTATCCAAATAACCGTAATTTTGTCATATCTTTTGTGTGGTGTAATTTTTATATGTTCAACTTACCTCTGTAATGTCGTTAATTGGATAAGACTGATTTATTTAAGTGTGGTAATTTGACCATATCTTTTGTGTGGGGTAATTTTTACATGTTCAACTTACCTCTGTACCCAACTAACCCCGGTCTACCCTAACTTATTTAAGTCACCCTTATCCAAATAACCGTAATTTTGTCATATCTTTTGTGTGGTGTAATTTTTATATGTTCAACTTACCTCTGTAATGTCGTTAATTGGATAAGACTGATTTATTTAAGTGTGGTAATTTGACCATATCTTTTGTGTGGGGTAATTTTTACATGTTCAACTTACCTCTGTACCCAACTAACCCCGGTCTACCCTAACTTATTTAAGTCACCCTTATCCAAATAACCGTAATTTTGTCATATCTTTTGTGTGGTGTAATTTTTATATGTTCAACTTACCTCTGTAATGTCGTTAATTGGATAAGACTGATTTATTTAAGTGTGGTAATTTGACCATATCTTTTGTGTGGGGTAATTTTTACATGTTCAACTTACCTCTGTACCCAACTAACCCCGGTCTACCCTAACTTATTTAAGTCACCCTTATCCAAATAACCGTAATTTTGTCATATCTTTTGTGTGGTGTAATTTTTATATGTTCAACTTACCTCTGTAATGTCGTTAATTGGATAAGACTGATTTATTTAAGTGTGGTAATTTGACCATATCTTTTGTGTGGGGTAATTTTTACATGTTCAACTTACCTCTGTACCCAACTAACCCCGGTCTACCCTAACTTATTTAAGTCACCCTTATCCAAATAACCGTAATTTTGTCATATCTTTTGTGTGGTGTAATTTTTATATGTTCAACTTACCTCTGTAATGTCGTTAATTGGATAAAACTGATTTATTTAAGTGTGGTAATTTGACCATATCTTTTGTGTGGGGTAATTTTTACATGTTCAACTTACCTCTGTACCCAACTAACCCCGGTCTACCCTTAATAGTAAAAATTTTTTAATACCAATAATCTTAAATTTTAAAAAAAATTACATCATCTTGTCTAATAAATAAAAAATTTGTTTCAAGGGTAGACCGGGGTCATTTGGGCAATGAAATGTGTACGAGGTAATTTGAGCAACGATAAATATAAATATAAAAACTTAAATATATATTATAAATAAAAATTGTATACGGTAGACCGGGGTTATTTGGGCAATGAAATTTGTACGAGGTAATTTGAGCAACGATAAATATAAATATAAAAACTTAAATATATATTATAAATAAAAATTGAATAATAAAATTTTTTAATTATGTAGATATTATTTTCAAAATAAAAATTATAAAATTAAAAATAATGTTTTATTATATATTATTTACCCTTTATTCACTAACAAATATATTAAGAAATATAAAGTATTATTTTTATATTATTATACAACATTTAAAACTTCTGAATATAAAGAATATATTGTATGGATAATTAATAGGATAAATTGGATGTGGAAAGTATATTTAGAGGTAAATATAAAATAAAAAAAAAGCTTTTAAGTACAGTAATAAAAAATATTTATTAATAAATGAAATTAGAATTATACATTATTATTACTGGTATTACTTATAAAACTATATATTTTTACAAATATCGTATCCACAATCAGACAACGATCATACCATGTTGAAAACACCGGTTCTCGTTCGATCACCGAAGTTAAGCAACATCGGGCATGGTAAGTACTTTCATGGGTGACCAGTTATGGAACGCCATGTGTTGTTGTCAATAGTTTTCCTTTTTTTATCATCTATAAATAATAGATAAAATTAGCTAACAGGTTAAATTGGTAACACTTATTGTTAAAAACATTAATCTACATAAAATAAAAGTTAATAGGTTAAATTGGTAACACTTATTGTTAAAAACATTAATCTACATAAAATAAAAGTTAATAGGTTAAATTGGTAACACTTATTGTTAAAAACATTAATCTACATAAAATAAAAGTTAATAGGTTAAATTGGTAACACTTATTGTTAAAAACATTAATCTACATAAAATAAAAGTTAATAGGTTAAATTAGTATTAGCCATTGTTAAATAATAATAATATATAATTATTATTAAATATTTAGTTATTTAAAAAGCCCTTAAAAGTATTTCTAATAATACTTTTAAGGGCTTTATCATATAATAATAATAGATATAATTATTTAATAGGTTAAATTAGTATTAGCCATTGTTAATTAATAATAATATATAATTATTATTAAAAATTTAGTTATTTAAAAAGCCCTTAAAAGTATTTCTAATAATACTTTTAAGGGCTTTATCATATAATAATAATAGATATAATTATTTAATAGGTTAAATTAGTATTAGCCATTGTTAATTAATAATAATATATAATTATTATTAAAAATTTAGTTATTTAAAAAGCCCTTAAAAGTATTTCTAATAATACTTTTAAGGGCTTAAACATAAGAGAATAAGAGAATAAAAAAAATTTGATAAAAAAAGCCCCCAGTAATTAAACTGAGAGCTAAATGTTTTAAAATTTTTGAAAAAAATCTCCCTCCTATATAATAAAACAAAAATAAATATATATTATTAAAAAAAATATCTTTCTTTTTCATAAAACATAAAAATTTTCTATTCTATCGACTAGAGGCTCTTCACCTTGGAGACCTGCTGCGGATATGGGTACGAACCGGCGCGACACCTCCACGTGGCCCTCACCTGGATTTTCAAGGTCCGAGGGAATGATCCAGACACCGCCGCAACTGCGGTGCTCTTCGCGTTCCAAACCCTATCGCCCTGCTAGAGGATTCCAGGGAACTCGAACGCTCATGCAGAAAAGAAAACTCTTCCTGGATCTTCCGACGGCGTCTCCAGGCCTCTTTGGGTTACCCCGACGAACACTCATATACACATATATAATGTGAATGAGGGCCCGACTTATATACGGTTCCGCTGCCGGGTACCGGAATAGGAACCGGTTTCCCTTTCGCCCAATGGATGTAATTATTTATTATTTATTTATTTATTTTATAAAATTTTATTATTTTAAATAATAATTATTTATAAAAATAATTATATAATTTATTAAAACACATCAACATTAACATCGGTTTTCACCTAGGGCTTAGGATCGACTGACTCGTGTGCAACGGCTGTTCACACGAAACCCTTCTCCACGTCAGTCCTCCAGGGCCTCGCTGGAGTATTTGCTACTACCACCAAGATCTGCACCGATGGCGGCTCCAGACAGCCTCACGGCCAATCCTTCCGCGCACACCATCGCGACCCTCCTACTCGTCAAGTTTTCATGATATTTAAAAATTTTTATAAAAATAATAAATATCTATAATAACAATTGACGATAGAGTATAAGCACGACGCTTCAGCGCCATCCATTTTCAGGGCTAGTTGCTTCGGCAGGTGAGTTGTTACACACTCCTTAGCGGATTCCGACTTCCATGGCCACCGTCCTGCTGTCTTAAGCAACCAACGCCTTTCATGGTATCCCATAAGCGTCGATTTTGGCGCTTTAACTCTATGTTTGGTTCATCCCACAGCGCCAGTTCTGCTTACCAAAAGTGGCCCACTTGGCATTCTGATCCATAAATATTATCTTAATTAAAAATATTATTCTCATAGCTTCACATATATATAAAATTAAAAATAAAATCAATATATGATTTTAAGCAAGCTAGAGATCTCACCCATTTAAAGTTTGAGAATAGGTTGAGGTCGTTTCGGCCCCAAGGCCTCTAATCATTCGCTTTACCGGATGAGACTCGTTGAATGATGAACGCCAGCTATCCTGAGGGAAACTTCGGAGGGAACCAGCTACTAGATGGTTCGATTAGTCTTTCGCCCCTATACCCAGTTCCGACGATCGATTTGCACGTCAGAATCGCTACGGACCTCCATCAGGGTTTCCCCTGACTTCGTCCTGACCAGGCATAGTTCACCATCTTTCGGGTCCCAGCGTGTACGCTCTAGGTGCACCTTTATTCATAATAAAAATTATAAAAAAATTATAAGAATAATATAAGATGCCCTGGGAGTGCGATATTTAATACATAATAAAAATATATCCTCCCTCAAATTTATAATAAAAAAAATAAAAATCTTTTTTAAAAAAATTATTTTACTTTCATTTCGCCTTTGGGTTTCATAAAATTTATTAATATTTCGATGAAAAAATATTTTATTCCCAATGACTTGCGCACATGCTAGACTCCTTGGTCCGTGTTTCAAGACGGGTCCTGAAAGTACCCAAAGCTATAGCGTCGCTGACAAAAAGATTATTGTTCAAATTAATACCTAAAAACTGACAGTAATATGGTATGATTTATTGGTATAAAAACCAAATAAAATCATTTGTTTTATTAAGAAATATAAAAAACCTAATAAAACCCATATATACTCGTTTTAGGTAATGAACGTGTAAAAAAAAAATTTTTACACTTAATCTTATATTATGAATATTTATACCGTCAAACAATTAATTAGATAATATAGGCATATATTACACAAATAAATAAAAATTTATAATATAATATACAATGCACAAAAATATTTCATAAATCAATATTTAACGGGTCGCGACGTCCTACAAGATGAGAAGTGCATACCTCGTTATTATACACAACATATAGTAGTGCAATAATTTTATAAATTATAAATATACCATAAAAAATTATAATATATAATAATAATAAATTTTGTCACTAACAAATACAAGTTGGTTAATATACGATAAAAAGTAAATGAATCTCATCTTTCGACCTTTCGGGTTTTTCAGGTTTACCCCTGAACGGTTTTACGTACTCTTGAACTCTCTCTTCAAAGTTCTTTTCAACTTTCCCTCACGGTACTTGTTCGCTATCGGTCTCGTGGTTATATTTAGCCTTAGATGGAGTTTACCACCCACTTAGAGCTGCACTCTCAAGCAACCCGACTCTAAGGAGAGATCCACCTGTTATTCAGTATATAGTCACTACGGGCCTGGCACCCTCTCTGGGTATATGGCCCCATTCAAGATGGACTTGGACTTATTACATAAAATAACAGGTTATATAAAAAATTATGGATCTCCCCAAACACTACATTCCCCGAATGACCATTTTTATTTAGCCATGGGGTTCAGTGATGGGCTTTTCCCTCTTCGCTCGCCGCTACTAAGGGAATCCTAGTTAGTTTCTTTTCCTCCGCTTAATAATATGCTTAAATTCAGCGGGTAATCTCACCTACTCTGAGGTCGCAATTATAAATAAATAAAATAAAAATGTTTTTTTTTTTCAATATTTTCTTTATAAATAAATATAAAAAAATTTTATTTTGAAAAAATAAAAACACTATTAGTAATTACTTAAACCAAAAAATTTTATCTTATGTTATTATGTTAAATTTTTAAATATTATTATTTAATATTTATATGAAAATTAATAAGAAATAAATTATTTCGTTATTTCATATTTTCATAAAATAAAAATAATTAGATATTTAAAACACATATATACATGAATAATTTTTGGTTTTCATTACTATATGTGTTTAAATTTATTTTTATATTTTTTTAGAAAATATTGTTTCATTTTTATTAAATTAAAATGATGTGATGTATTATTTGATTTTCTTATTCTTACACATTTATAATAAGTAAGATATAGAAAAATAATATTAAAAATACATACATTAAAAACATCATATAATTTAGAATGACGTATAAATTAAAAAAATATACGAACATTCATTTTATTATTTTTAAGATATATATTTTAAAAAATATATTATCTTTTATTAAAAATAATCTTTTAATATATTATTGTATACGACCCTCAGCCAGGTGTGGTCCGGGAACAGTATCCAAGGACCGCAATGTGCGTTCGAAATGTCGATGTTCATGTGTCCTGCAGTTCACAAGTTGACGCGCAATTAGCTGCGTTCTTCATCGACCCACGAGCCAAGTGATCCACCGTTCAGGGTAATCTTTATATTATTAAATTTTAAAAAATATTTATATTAAATAAAAATTTATACTTTTTTTATTATTATAAAATAATAATAAAAAGACTGCAATAAAAAAACAATTTTTTTGTTTGTTTTATATTGACTTACATTTGTATAAAAGAATAAATAATAATATTTAATAAAATTTTATTAGATACAGTGCTTGCTTGTTTATTTGACAAAACATTAAAAAAAAAAAAAAATTTTTTTTTAAAGAAAACTCATTTATTAAATAACTATATTATAAATAAGACATATTGAAAATAACTTGTTTTGTTATTTTACGAATATGCTATTTATTTTATATAGATTCAATAAATTTTTAATATTGTTAATATAAAAAAAAAAAATTTATATATTGATATATAAAAATAAACACATATCAAAAAAAAAAAAAAATTAAAAAATCAAATTAACATTTGGATGTAAAACTTTATAACCAATAATATATTTAATATATTAAAAATTGGTATCCAAATACGTGTTTATTTATTACAATATTATAATTTTTATATTATAAAAATTATATATTTTATAAAGTAAGTTATAGAAAAAAAGTAAATTTTTCTTTTACTTACATAAAAATATAAGGAATTTATAAACAAAATATTTTAACAAAACATTAATATATATAAAAAATCACAAAAATCAAGTTTTGTTATATTTCGTTAATGATCCTTCCGCAGGTTCACCTACGGAAACCTTGTTACGACTTTTACTTCCTCTAAATGATCAAGTTTGGTCATCTTTCCAGCATCATCGGCAATGTCTTTTAAAAACATTGCCGCGCACCAGTCTGAAGACCTCACTAAATCATTCAATCGGTAGTAGCGACGGGCGGTGTGTACAAAGGGCAGGGACGTAATCAACGCGAGCTTATGACTCGCGCTTACTGGGAATTCCTCGTTCATGGGGAATAATTGCAAGCCCCAATCCCTAGCACGAAGGAGGTTCAGCGGGTTACCCGGACCTTTCGGCCAGAGGAAAACACGCTGATTCCTTCAGTGTAGCGCGCGTGCGGCCCAGAACATCTAAGGGCATCACAGACCTGTTATTGCTCAATCTCGTGCGGCTAGAAGCCGCCTGTCCCTCTAAGAAGAATTATTTGTACGCCGGCAGTAAAAACCACATCAAAAAACTGATGTCACTTTAGTTAATGTATCATGTTAAATATATCATTAATGCAGATTAAGTAATTACACATAGAAATTTATCCCCAAAGAAATAAAAAACATAAATGAATATTATCAATCATACATATTATAAATATATTAAAACAAAATATACAAATAACATTCAGTAACAATACAGCCGATGGGCCTTGAGATGCCGGTAATAAAGTACGTCTATTTAGTAGGCTAGAGTCTCGTTCGTTATCGGAATTAACCAGACAAATCGCTCCACCAACTAAGAACGGCCATGCACCACCACCCACCGAATCAAGAAAGAGCTCTCAATCTGTCAATCCTTCCGGTGTCCGGGCCTGGTGAGGTTTCCCGTGTTGAGTCAAATTAAGCCGCAGGCTCCACTCCTGGTGGTGCCCTTCCGTCAATTCCTTTAAGTTTCAGCTTTGCAACCATACTTCCCCCGGAACCCAAAAGCTTTGGTTTCCCGGAAGCTGCCCGCCAAGTCATCGGAGGAACTTTGGCGGATCGCTAGCTGGCATCGTTTATGGTTAGAACTAGGGCGGTATCTGATCGCCTTCGAACCTCTAACTTTCGTTCTTGATCAATCAAAACATTTTTGGCAAATGCTTTCGCTTCTGTCCGTCTTGCGACGATCCAAGAATTTCACCTCTAACGTCGCAATACGAATGCCCCCATCTGTCCGTATTAATCATTACCTCGGAAAAACTTCCGAAAACCAACAAAATAGAACCGAGGTCCTATTCCATTATTCCATGCACACAATATTCAGGCACTATTTAAATTTTAAAGCCTGCTTTAAGCACTCTAATTTGTTCAAAGTAAACGTACCGGCCCATCTCGACACTCAATTAAGAGCACCGCGATAGGATTATAATTGGGAGGCTGTCTCCATTATTTAAATTATAAAAAATAAATAACTTTAACACTTACGATAAATTATACTTTAATGTACATATTAGTATATAAAATTTAACTAGTATACTTTAAACTTTTCAAGCAAGTAAAAATATAAATAATAACTTACCATAAAAATAAAAATTTAAATAAAAATACAAGTATTTATAACCATATTATACAATATATAATTTATACCTCACCACCGGTAGGACGTCCCACAAAACATGCCAGTTAAACACCGCGAGCGGTGAACCGACAGTGTAGGACACAAATTCGACTACGAGCTTTTTAACCGCAACAACTTTAATATACGCTATTGGAGCTGGAATTACCGCGGCTGCTGGCACCAGACTTGCCCTCCAATGGATCCTCGTTAAAGGATTTAAAGTGTACTCATTCCGATTACGGGGCCTCGGATGAGTCCCGTATCGTTATTTTTCGTCACTACCTCCCCGTGCCGGGAGTGGGTAATTTGCGCGCCTGCTGCCTTCCTTGGATGTGGTTACCCGTTACAACCATGGTAGGCGCAGAACCTACCATCGACAGTTGATAAGGCAGACATTTGAAAGATGCGTCGCCGGTACTATAAAGACCGTGCGATCAGCTAAAAGTTATTCAGAGTCACCAAATTATTACGATGCACATATATTAAATATATATATGAAATTATAAAAAAACATAAAATATATTATAAAAATATGTTAACATCGATTGGTTTTGATCTAATAAAAGCATTCCTTCCATCTCTGGTCGGAACTCTGTTTGCATGTATTAGCTCTAGAATTACCACAGTTATCCAAGTAAATGTATGTACGATCTAAGGAACCATAACTGATATAATGAGCCTTTCGCGGTTTCACCTTAATATGGCTTGTACTGAGACATGCATGGCTTAATCTTTGAGACAAGCATATGACTACTGGCAGGATCAACCAGGGAACTGTATGTTCCAACTTAATAAAATTATTCCAATTTAAAAAAAAAAGAAATATTTTAAAAAGTTTTTCATTTATTAATCAGTATGAAATTTCTTCATAAACTGATATAAACATATAAAAATTATAACAAAAATTGAAATAAAAATAAATTTATTTCTTTTGTTACTTTTTATATAAAAAATATTTTCTAAAATTTTTAATATTTAAAAAAATAAAAAAAATTCTTTTTTGAAAATATTCATATTTGAATAAAAACTATTACCATATATTTTAAGTAATATAGTTTTATTGAAATAATTCAAACATTTGCTCATAACTCTTCGCTAGATTGTATGCGACAATTTTTAAATATATAAAATATATATTTATTTAACGTTCGAATAACACACTTCATTCGCGCTTGGTATGTAGTGAGTTTCTGCATTATAAATTTATTAAAAAATTTATTTTATAAAATTGTTTGTCCACATAAGAGCCTAAGGCTTAACACCTATAGCCCATGGACTTGCTTTGACATAATATAGGATAATATTAAAAAATTATAAAAATTATATATAAATGGTTTTGGGTTAATAAAAATATATGTGAATTATTAATAAAAATCATAAAAATTTTTAATAAATAAAAACACATATTTTTTTTAATACCAAAACACTTACTTTATATATTTTCATAATTTTTCGATGAAGTACCTTTACGATGTTACTGTAGTAAATAAAAATTATTTGAAAATATCAACTTAACAAAAAATAATATTTTCAAAAGAACAGAACTTAGTCAAAATAAAACTATTAATGTAATGGTCTTACACACATACATAATAGCTATATATACTTTGACCGAACCGTTCATAATGTTTAAGTCAACTACACACATCGATATTTAAAAAGGTACCATCATCATATATAAGTTTTGGATTTTGCAGCGTGGTAAATTTTACTTTTTTTTTATATTTTTTTGTTTTAATTTGTTATAAAAATGATAAAAACTATAAAATATATAATTATTAATGAAGTTTTTTAAAGTTTATATTAAAATATAAGAATTTTTTTTAAAATTTTTCATTTTTTTTTCATTTTTTTTGATTTTTATATAGACACATAAAACATAGTACAGTAACAACACACATCGTAAGACGATGTTTGTACTCAATATAAGTCAGATGACTGCAACAACATCGCTTACATACAAAATCAATGTATATTTGAACTTAGAAAAAATTTTTACATATTAATAGTAAATGATACAAAATTTTTAAGAATTCATATATTTTAAAACTTTTTTTAAAATTATCATGTATTTTCTTAAAATAAACAAATGTGGATAAGTATTTTTTATGTAAAAATAATAGTTTAAGAGTAAATTTATAATTTGTTATTTATGATGTACGTTTTATCAACTTTTATGAATAGTTAGAAAAATCATAATAAAACATTCACATATACCAATATTTCAATACTTTAACTTACTTTTGGTTAAAATATTATACATTCACCTGACTTTTGTTAACGTATTACAATATCTTACTTACATTAGTATTTTAAATGTACATTTTTCATACATTATCATAAGATACAAAACTATTAAAAATTCATAAATTATAAAACTTTTTTTAAAATTATCATGTATTTTCTTAAAATAAACAAATGTGGATAAGTATTTTTTATGTAAAAATAATAGTTTAAGAGTAAATTTATAATTTGTTATTTATGATGTACGTTTTATCAACTTTTATGAATAGTTAGAAAAATCATAATAAAACATTCACATATACCAATATTTCAATACTTTAACTTACTTTTGGTTAAAATATTATACATTCACCTGACTTTTGTTAACGTATTACAATATCTTACTTACATTAGTATTTTAAATGTACATTTTTCATACATTATCATAAGATACAAAACTATTAAAAATTCATAAATTATAAAACTTTTTTTAAAATTATCATGTATTTTCTTAAAATAAACAAATGTGGATAAGTATTTTTTATGTAAAAATAATAGTTTAAGAGTAAATTTATAATTTGTTATTTATGATGTACGTTTTATCAACTTTTATGAATAGTTAGAAAAATCATAATAAAACATTCACATATACCAATATTTCAATACTTTAACTTACTTTTGGTTAAAATATTATACATTCACCTGACTTTTGTTAACGTATTACAATATCTTACTTACATTAGTATTTTAAATGTACATTTTTCATACATTATCATAAGATACAAAACTATTAAAAATTCATAAATTATAAAACTTTTTTTAAAATTATCATGTATTTTCTTAAAATAAACAAATGTGGATAAGTATTTTTTATGTAAAAATAATAGTTTAAGAGTAAATTTATAATTTGTTATTTATGATGTACGTTTTATCAACTTTTATGAATAGTTAGAAAAATCATAATAAAACATTCACATATACCAATATTTCAATACTTTAACTTACTTTTGGTTAAAATATTATACATTCACCTGACTTTTGTTAACGTATTACAATATCTTACTTACATTAGTATTTTAAATGTACATTTTTCATACATTATCATAAGATACAAAACTATTAAAAATTCATAAATTATAAAACTTTTTTTAAAATTATCATGTATTTTCTTAAAATAAACAAATGTGGATAAGTATTTTTTATGTAAAAATAATAGTTTAAGAGTAAATTTATAATTTGTTATTTATGATGTACGTTTTATCAACTTTTATGAATAGTTAGAAAAATCATAATAAAACATTCACATATACCAATATTTCAATACTTTAACTTACTTTTGGTTAAAATATTATACATTCACCTGACTTTTGTTAACGTATTACAATATCTTACTTACATTAGTATTTTAAATGTACATTTTTCATACATTATCATAAGATACAAAACTATTAAAAATTCATAAATTATAAAACTTTTTTTAAAATTATCATGTATTTTCTTAAAATAAACAAATGTGGATAAGTATTTTTTATGTAAAAATAATAGTTTAAGAGTAAATTTATAATTTGTTATTTATGATGTACGTTTTATCAACTTTTATGAATAGTTAGAAAAATCATAATAAAACATTCACATATACCAATATTTCAATACTTTAACTTACTTTTGGTTAAAATATTATACATTCACCTGACTTTTGTTAACGTATTACAATATCTTACTTACATTAGTATTTTAAATCTACATTTTTCATACATTATCATAAGATTCAAAACTATTAAAAATTCATAAATTATAAAACTTTTTTTAAAATTATCATGTATTTTCTTAAAATAAACAAATGTGGATAAGTATTTTTTATGTAAAAATAATAGTTTAAGAGTAAATTTATAATTTATTATTTATGATGTACGTTTTATCAACTTTTATGAATAGTTAGAAAAATCATAATAAAACATTCACATATACCAATATTTCAATACTTTAACTTACTTTTGGTTAAAATATTATACATTCACCTGACTTTTGTTAACGTATTACAATATCTTACTTACATTAGTATTTTAAATGTACATTTTTCATACATTATCATAAGATACAAAACTATTAAAAATTCATAAATTATAAAACTTTTTTTAAAATTATCATGTATTTTCTTAAAATAAACAAATGTGGATAAGTATTTTTTATGTAAAAATAATAGTTTAAGAGTAAATTTATAATTTGTTATTTATGATGTACGTTTTATCAACTTTTATGAATAGTTAGAAAAATCATAATAAAACATTCACATATACCAATATTTCAATACTTTAACTTACTTTTGGTTAAAATATTATACATTCACCTGACTTTTGTTAACGTATTACAATATCTTACTTACATTAGTATTTTAAATCTACATTATTCATACATTATCATAAGATACAAAACTATTAAAAATTCATAAATTATAAAACTTTTTTTAAAATTATCATGTATTTTCTTAAAATAAACAAATGTGGATAAGTATTTTTTATGTAAAAATAATAGTTTAAGAGTAAATTTATAATTTGTTATTTATGATGTACGTTTTATCAACTTTTATGAATAGTTAGAAAAAATCATAATAAAACATTCACATATACCAATATTTCAATACTTTAACTTACTTTTGGTTAAAATATTATACATTCACCTGACTTTTGTTAACGTATTACAATATCTTACTTACATTAGTATTTTAAATGTACATTTTTCATACATTATCATAAGATACAAAACTATTAAAAATTCATAAATTATAAAACTTTTTTTAAAATTATCATGTATTTTCTTAAAATAAACAAATGTGGATAAGTATTTTTTATGTAAAAATAATAGTTTAAGAGTAAATTTATAATTTGTTATTTATGATGTACGTTTTATCAACTTTTATGAATAGTTAGAAAAATCATAATAAAACATTCACATATACCAATATTTCAATACTTTAACTTACTTTTGGTTAAAATATTATACATTCACCTGACTTTTGTTAACGTATTACAATATCTTACTTACATTAGTATTTTAAATGTACATTTTTCATACATTATCATAAGATACAAAACTATTAAAAATTCATAAATTATAAAACTTTTTTTAAAATTATCATGTATTTTCTTAAAATAAACAAATGTGGATAAGTATTTTTTATGTAAAAATAATAGTTTAAGAGTAAATTTATAATTTGTTATTTATGATGTACGTTTTATCAACTTTTATGAATAGTTAGAAAAATCATAATAAAACATTCACATATACCAATATTTCAATACTTTAACTTACTTTTGGTTAAAATATTATACATTCACCTGACTTTTGTTAACGTATTACAATATCTTACTTACATTAGTATTTTAAATCTACATTTTTCATACATTATCATAAGATACAAAACTATTAAAAATTCATAAATTATAAAACTTTTTTTAAAATTATCATGTATTTTCTTAAAATAAACAAATGTGGATAAGTATTTTTTATGTAAAAATAATAGTTTAAGAGTAAATTTATAATTTGTTATTTATGATGTACGTTTTATCAACTTTTATGAATAGTTAGAAAAATCATAATAAAACATTCACATATACCAATATTTCAATACTTTAACTTACTTTTGGTTAAAATATTATACATTCACCTGACTTTTGTTAACGTATTACAATATCTTACTTACATTAGTATTTTAAATGTACATTTTTCATACATTATCATAAGATACAAAACTATTAAAAATTCATAAATTATAAAACTTTTTTTAAAATTATCATGTATTTTCTTAAAATAAACAAATGTGGATAAGTATTTTTTATGTAAAAATAATAGTTTAAGAGTAAATTTATAATTTGTTATTTATGATGTACGTTTTATCAACTTTTATGAATAGTTAGAAAAATCATAATAAAACATTCACATATACCAATATTTCAATACTTTAACTTACTTTTGGTTAAAATATTATACATTCACCTGACTTTTGTTAACGTATTACAATATCTTACTTACATTAGTATTTTAAATCTACATTTTTCATACATTATCATAAGATACAAAACTATTAAAAATTCATAAATTATAAAACTTTTTTTAAAATTATCATGTATTTTCTTAAAATAAACAAATGTGGATAAGTATTTTTTATGTAAAAATAATAGTTTAAGAGTAAATTTATAATTTGTTATTTATGATGTACGTTTTATCAACTTTTATGAATAGTTAGAAAAATCATAATAAAACATTCACATATACCAATATTTCAATACTTTAACTTACTTTTGGTTAAAATATTATACATTCACCTGACTTTTGTTAACGTATTACAATATCTTACTTACATTAGTATTTTAAATGTACATTTTTCATACATTATCATAAGATACAAAACTATTAAAAATTCATAAATTATAAAACTTTTTTTAAAATTATCATGTATTTTCTTAAAATAAACAAATGTGGATAAGTATTTTTTATGTAAAAATAATAGTTTAAGAGTAAATTTATAATTTGTTATTTATGATGTACGTTTTATCAACTTTTATGAATAGTTAGAAAAATCATAATAAAACATTCACATATACCAATATTTCAATACTTTAACTTACTTTTGGTTAAAATATTATACATTCACCTGACTTTTGTTAACGTATTACAATATCTTACTTACATTAGTATTTTAAATCTACATTTTTCATACATTATCATAAGATAAAAAGCCATTTCAATACTTTATATTTCATTACTGTATACATACAATGTACAGTATACATACAATATCATATAAAAAACCTTTCTAAATATGTAAGAAAAATAAAAATCAATATTTGTATTTTAACTACATATGTATATATTCATACATACTACATATATATATATATATATATATTCAGTAAGATGTGTTAGGGTGGCACCCTTCTTTAAATAATAATACATATACATAATAACATACCACATATATCATATATATATGTTTAGTAACATGTATGTGTTTGTGATGTTTCCCTCTTTTTTATAAACCAGAATATATTAAATGATAGGAAACATAAAAAGTTTTACATATATGTATTCAGTAAGATGTGTTAGGGTGGCACCCTTCTTTAAATAATAATACATATACATAATAACATACCACATATATCATATATATATGTTTAGTAACATGTATGTGTTTGTGATGTTTCCCTCTTTTTTATAAACCAGAATATATTAAATGATAGGAAACATAAAAAGTTTTACATATATATATTCAGTAAGATGTGTTAGGGTGGCACCCTTCTTTAAATAATAATACATATACATAATAACATACCACATATATCATATATATATGTTTAGTAACACGTATGTGTTTGTGATGTTTCCCCCTTTTTTTATAAACCAGAATATATTAAATGATAGGAAACATAAAAAGTTTAGTGTACGATAAACCGTCGTGAAGTTAAAGCACATAATATGTGTTGTTATATGCACTTAAACATTGTTTTTTGTGAACTTGTTTTTATTATTTTTTTCAATTATTCTTACAAGTGGTTACAACCATTATTAATTTTAAAAAAATTTGTAATTTTTTCCAAAACTATAAATTTTATATATAATAAAAGTGAACGAATTGTGTTACTTTTAACAAAATACATGTAAATGCGAACTTGTTTCTATTTTTTTAAACTATTACTTAAAAAGTGGTTTTAATATATATTAATTTTACAAAAATTGAAATTTTCTTCAAAATTATAAATTTTACATATAAAAATGTGAACGATTTGTGTTTGTGAAGTTTGTGGCGTTTGTGACTACTTTTTGTATGTGACCGTAATTGTTTAATTACAAAGTTTAAGTGCATATACCTTCATATATTATGTGCTTTTATTTCACAATGCTATTTTATATATTATAATGTACACTCATTTTACAAAAATTGAAATTTTCTTCAAATATATAAATTTTTAATATAAAACAGTAATAGATTTATCTTAACAAAATACATCAGTTTCAATTATCAATTTGTATCATTTACAAATAACAAGTAAGTAAAATTTTTTTCATTAACAAAACTATGATTAAGATTTTCTTTTATTATATATTTGTTTTTTATTTCTATTAGATATGAGAAATTATAAACGTAAAACTGAAAGAGGTTTTATATCTATCGAAACATTTAATGATGCCGCAAAAACAATAATTTCTGGAAACCGAAGTATCAATGCTGCTTCAAAGGAATTTAATATTAAACGTACGACACTATCACGTTATATAATTAAGTTAAAAGCATATAAAAATAAGGAAACGCAAGATTTACCGACAATTGGTTATAAAAAACCTAGACAAGTATTTTCTAAGGACCAGGAAATTGCATTAAAAGATTATTTACTACAAATGGCTTCGATATTTTATGGATTGACTCCGAAAAATGTTCGCCAGCTTGCTTATGAGTGTGCTGAAAAATTTAATATTAAAATGCCTGAAATATGGAAAATTAATAAAATAGCTGGCAAAGAGTGGCTTACTAGTTTTCTAAAAAGGAATCGAGAATTATCAATTAGAAAACCAGAAGCAACAAGTATCGGACGAGCGACATCATTCAATGTTCAAAATGTAAAACCATTTTTCACAAAATTAGCTGAAGTTAAGAATAAATATCAATTTACCGCATCAAATATTTATAATGTTGATGAAACCTCAATTAGTACTGTATTAAAACCTCCTAAAATAATTGCTGCCAAAGGGAAAAAAAATGTTGGCTCCATAACTTCTGCTGAACGGGGCACTAATGTCACACTAATATGTGCTGTTTCTGCAAACGGAAATACAGTGCCTCCTATGTTCGTATTTCCACGAAAAAAATATAAAAATCATTTTATTAATAATGGACCAAAAGGTTCTATTGGTGCAGGAAATTCTAGCGGTTGGGTAACAAATGAAGAATTTTTTATGTACATGCAGCATTTCATCGCACACGTTAAACCATCTATTAATAATCCAGTATTACTCTTATTAGATAATCATTCCTCACATTTACATGTACCAACCTTAAACTTAGCGAAAGATAATGGGATCGTAATGTTATCCTTTCCACCACATTGTAGCCATAAATTACAACCACTTGATGTGGCTGTGTATGGACCATTTAAGAAATATGCTTCAACTGCACAAGATTTATGGTTAAGAAATAATCCAGGTGAAAAAATAACAATATATGATATCCCAAAAATAGTAGCAGATTCATTACCATTAGCTACAACTAATACAAATATCATAAAAGGATTTAAAAAGACTGGAATATTTCCATATAATGAAAATATTTTTACTCAAGATGATTTCGCTCCGTCATTCGTAACTGATCCCCCAGAATCGCAAATTTTAACATCATCACCTACAATATTTTCTCCAGAAATAGTTCGACCGTACCCAAGGGCTGCAACAAAAGAACAGGGTCAAACCAAGAGGAAAAGAAAATCTAGTGTTTTAACCGATTCAATAGAAATAAAAACATTAGAGAAAGAACAAAATATAAAAAAAAGTGTAAAAAAGTTACTAAAAAAATTAATATTTGTATTAATAGTAATTGCTTAATATTATTACCAAGGATTTCTTGCTTAATATGCAATGAACTATTTTCAAAGTGTAGCCTCAAAGAAACGTGGATTGAATGTCAGTTGTGCAAAAATTGGGCGCATATTAATTGCGTACCTAATACTAGTGATACATATATATGTATTAATTGTGATAATATTTCCATATAAATATTTCCAAAAAAGTTATTTATAAATGATACAAATTTCTTTAATATGGTTAATTGGATAAGGGTAACTTATTTAAGTCACCCTTATCCAAATAACCGTAATTTTGTCATATCTTTTGTGTGGTGTAATTTTTATATGTTCAACTTACCTCCGTAATGTCGTTAATTGGATAAGACTGATTTATTTAAGTGTGGTAATTTGACCATATCTTTTGTGTGGGGTAATTTTTATATGTTCAACTTACCTCTGTACCCAACTAACCCCGGTCTACCCTAACTTATTTAAGTCACCCTTATCCAAATAACCGTAATTTTGTCATATCTTTTGTGTGGTGTAATTTTTATATGTTCAACTTACCTCTGTAATGTCGTTAATTGGATAAGACTGATTTATTTAAGTGTGGTAATTTGACCATATCTTTTGTGTGGGGTAATTTTTACATGTTCAACTTACCTCTGTACCCAACTAACCCCGGTCTACCCTAACTTATTTAAGTCACCCTTATCCAAATAACCGTAATTTTGTCATATCTTTTGTGTGGTGTAATTTTTATATGTTCAACTTACCTCTGTAATGTCGTTAATTGGATAAGACTGATTTATTTAAGTGTGGTAATTTGACCATATCTTTTGTGTGGGGTAATTTTTACATGTTCAACTTACCTCTGTACCCAACTAACCCCGGTCTACCCTAACTTATTTAAGTCACCCTTATCCAAATAACCGTAATTTTGTCATATCTTTTGTGTGGTGTAATTTTTATATGTTCAACTTACCTCTGTAATGTCGTTAATTGGATAAGACTGATTTATTTAAGTGTGGTAATTTGACCATATCTTTTGTGTGGGGTAATTTTTACATGTTCAACTTACCTCTGTACCCAACTAACCCCGGTCTACCCTAACTTATTTAAGTCACCCTTATCCAAATAACCGTAATTTTGTCATATCTTTTGTGTGGTGTAATTTTTATATGTTCAACTTACCTCTGTAATGTCGTTAATTGGATAAGACTGATTTATTTAAGTGTGGTAATTTGACCATATCTTTTGTGTGGGGTAATTTTTACATGTTCAACTTACCTCTGTACCCAACTAACCCCGGTCTACCCTAACTTATTTAAGTCACCCTTATCCAAATAACCGTAATTTTGTCATATCTTTTGTGTGGTGTAATTTTTATATGTTCAACTTACCTCTGTAATGTCGTTAATTGGATAAGACTGATTTATTTAAGTGTGGTAATTTGACCATATCTTTTGTGTGGGGTAATTTTTACATGTTCAACTTACCTCTGTACCCAACTAACCCCGGTCTACCCTAACTTATTTAAGTCACCCTTATCCAAATAACCGTAATTTTGTCATATCTTTTGTGTGGTGTAATTTTTATATGTTCAACTTACCTCTGTAATGTCGTTAATTGGATAAGACTGATTTATTTAAGTGTGGTAATTTGACCATATCTTTTGTGTGGGGTAATTTTTACATGTTCAACTTACCTCTGTACCCAACTAACCCCGGTCTACCCTAACTTATTTAAGTCACCCTTATCCAAATAACCGTAATTTTGTCATATCTTTTGTGTGGTGTAATTTTTATATGTTCAACTTACCTCTGTAATGTCGTTAATTGGATAAGACTGATTTATTTAAGTGTGGTAATTTGACCATATCTTTTGTGTGGGGTAATTTTTACATGTTCAACTTACCTCTGTACCCAACTAACCCCGGTCTACCCTAACTTATTTAAGTCACCCTTATCCAAATAACCGTAATTTTGTCATATCTTTTGTGTGGTGTAATTTTTATATGTTCAACTTACCTCTGTAATGTCGTTAATTGGATAAAACTGATTTATTTAAGTGTGGTAATTTGACCATATCTTTTGTGTGGGGTAATTTTTACATGTTCAACTTACCTCTGTACCCAACTAACCCCGGTCTACCCTACTCAAACAAATTTATTTAAATATGTAATAATTAATTTTTATATTGCTTTGATGAAAAATGGCTGTAATGACTGTCTTGTCCCGACTATATTTAAGCTTTTCACTATATTTTTTGTTATTTTCAAAGATAATTATCTACGATGAAGTGGTTAAGGTAAATTTCTACACAAAATTTTAATATACCATTTATGTCTTAAATAAGGTCGTGACATGTCATCCATTTTGTATCCAAACCAGAGCGGGAAGCTTCGAAATTAATTATCACATATTTGGGTAAATATTTTTGAGTACATAATTATTGTTAATAAGTTATGAATTAATGAACAATTAAACATTTTTAATTTAATTATTCTTTCTAGGTTAAACTAAATGGTTTTTGTTAACATTTAATTTATTTCCAATGTATTTTACGAAAACTTTGGATACAAAATGCCGGAACCAATTAGCGTTCAACACACATGTCACCACTCTATTTATTATAGGCACTCTAGTCTTAAGTCTTTCGTCTTAAGAAATTATTTTTTGTTAACTACGAAATTCTAATATTATGATCTTTCAACCCGACGATATTTATTTCTAAGCACTCTTTTAGAAATTTAAGAAATTGCGGTACTACATTTTGTTTTGATTAATTGTGTTATTGTTCGTGTTCGGGTGAAAATTTTGCTAGCTTAACGTTAGCCAACGGAGCTTGCACTGTTACAAACGAGAGGGCATTTAAAAAATTAAGATGCATTAGATATTAAAATAACAATAATTTCTAACTTTCTAATTAATTTTTATGATTCCATGATCTTTTAATGTGGCTGATTTTAATGTGGCTAATCTTTAGAGGTTAATTAAGCATTTATACTGCGAAAAATTATGAGAAACTTTTTAAGGTACAATAATTTTTTGAATCAGAGAGAGCCCTCTGTTTTGTAACGATGCAAGCTCCATTAGCTAACGTTAAGCTAGCAAAATTTTTTTCAAAACAATAACAGGTGGCATATACTTTGCTTAGATTTTACAAAATTTCTAAACATTGTCGTCTGGGCGCCAGATGTTCAAAAATCTGAAACGACGCTGTAACAGTTTGGGGTTGTTTAGAAAAATAAATTACAAAGCATATTCATTTTATTTTTCGTACCTGTTTTGTGAATTACAAGAAGTTAAAAAAGAAGAGAAAAGGAAAAAAAATGGCTACACAAAAATCTGAAAACCGTAAGTTAATTATTAATATTCATATAGTTTTTTTGTTTTTGTTTTTGTTTTTTTTTTTTTTATTTAAATTTTTATTAATTAAATATAATAAATAGATAAAAAAATATAAAACCGATGTCTTTCTGTCTAAACTCGATACAAAAATTGTTTAATAATACATAAACTGAATAATTAATTTTTAATTAACTGTACAAGTTTGAGACAAAAAGCATAGGCAATGCAAAATTCCGAAAGAATTTTAATCTGTATATAAGATAAAAAAAAAATTGTTTCTGTGCTTTTAAATTCTTTATTAAATCAAATGTAAAATTTTTAAAAAATTCTAACATTAATCATATTTCATTAGAAAATCAAGGGGAAAATAGCATGTTATACACCAAGGGACTGAAGTGTTAGTTTTAATCCCGAGTGTGAAGTTTGTTGTAAAAGGTCCTGTAAAGGCTTGAGAACAACAAATCACACGTGGGATAAAAAAAAATAATAATAATAATAAAAATATTTTAGTCCTGTGGTGTACATATTATTTTTGCAATTCGGAATACTTTTAAATTATAAAAATTTAAAAAAAAAAATATTTAATTGTTATTCAAATTGTATGTAGTAATATTCAATCAGGTATATTTTAGATAAATCAATGGAATTGAACAATACAGTATAACTGTTTTTCTTTATCCAAAAGTTTGAAATTGTGGTTGCTGAATGGTTTAAAAGCGGGAGCAAAATTACTTTTAAGTCCTTTCGAACTAAAAGTAATTTTTTTAATCCCTTGGGACTAAAAGTGGCACTTTACTCTCTATTATGATGGACTGAATCATGTCTTTTAGTCCTGGAATTACAAAAAATTAAGTTAGACTGTACTTTTTTATATTTAAAACACATTCACGGTCATGGACGCTGTACAACGTTGAGTGAAACCTACCAAACTTCAACACAACGTTTTACTGCGTCAACAATTGCTTGTAAAATGTATTAGTTGCCAAAATAGTGTATCAGTTGGGCGTTTCGCCTTCATTAAAGTAGAAAAATTATTTTATTAATAGAAATTCTTTTTAACTTTTTCTAATTCTTTTTTAATTATTATTTAAATTTAAAAGTGAATTATAATAGTTATGTATTCATGTTTGAAATTATTTTAGAAAATTCTGTAGAAATGGAGGAGATTGAGTGTGGCCAACGGCAGCGAGAAGAGGAGGCAGAAATTGAAAGTGAGAGAGAGGCGGCAGGGGATAGTATGGGATCTGGAAGTAGTAGTGGGGGAAAAGAAGAAGCAAAAAAAAATGACGAGAATGGTATATATATAATTTATTCAAACTAACTAAAAGTGATATTAGCTTTGCTCCTTTTTCACGAATTTTTAGTTCAAAACAGTAAAAATCATGCGCAGTTAGAAAAGTTGAAAATAATGCGTTCCTTTTAAAAAAATATACTACTTGTACTGATAGTTCAATGTTCCTTTTAGCGAATTTCCAGAAAGAATTTTGGAAATTCAGCTATTACAGTAGGTGTCATGACACGACTTGAGCCCGGGACTATGGCAGAAATTTGTTTTGAGGTCCCTAGAAACCGAAAATAATATTCACTAAAATTTATATATATATATATATATATATATATATATATATATATATATATATATATAGCTTATTCCAGTTAAACTCACGCATGACTCATGCTAAAAAGTTTAAAAAGGATTGTATTAAGATTTCCCATTTCAGTTTGTTATTTACGTAAGGTACACAACAAACAAAGATAAATATAGAAAAGAATGTCCCAATGTTACGGGATAGGAGATTTCAAAAACGTATGTCATATTATTTTGATTCAAAATAAACTGCTATAACCTTAGGAAAATAAATTTTACTAAAATTATGTATAATGATTAGTTTTCATAAGAAATTAAACAAAATGAAATCTATTTATTATTTAATATTATTATAAATTATCTAAATTTACTACAAAATATAGTTGAAAGATGATTTCGATCAAATTTACTATAAAATATATATAAAATAAATGGGTTGGCAGCCCTTATTTAGTAATTGTTTATCTGGTTTTCTATTGGTTACATACAGTTACATAGGTTACATATACAGTTAACGTGGTTAACGTCAAGCGTCTTAAGTACACTTAGCGTCTTTAACAGTTTTTAATATTTTATACGTGTTTTTTAGAATATAGTCTTATTTTTATATTATTTACGTTTAGTTTAATTATTCTCTTTATTTCTTTTTGTTATTCATTGTATCCTCATTAATATTATTATCATAGTTATTAATTTTTTCATATTTTAGTTGTCGTTCATAAGTGAGGTTATATTTTTTTGTATTTCGTTTTTTTAATTTATAGTAGTTTATTTAATTTTGTTCACTCATTCGGTTTAGTGAGGGATACCTCTTTATATTATTAAAATGAGTTTAATAAAAAAAAAAAAAACAGTTAAAGAGTCAGTCTAAAGAGATGGTTTGGAATGTTCATTCATATGTCGAAAAAGAACGAGATAATCTAGGTCTAAACGATCTTAAAAAATTAAATTGAAAATTAACTAATAATAATTATCTAATTCATTAACTATTTAATATATTTGCTAAATTTTATTCGTCAAATAAATTAAAATATTGACAGATATGGAAAACAGTGAAAATAAACGATTAAATTTTTGATATTATCAGAAGCAGTGCCATCTACAGAACAAATTATATAACAATGCTGCTGACCTGGGTGGTAATAACTTTCTTATTTGAATATCTACAAGTGACGTCAGCGCGTCAAATGGTGATGTTTAAATAATGATAATGTAAAATGAAAAATCATTTTTTTATTTTTCTGAAATAAAGGCGCAAATTATACTCATAATATATTTTTGTGATTTTTTGACATCAGGTTAAACTACTTTTGAAATAAATGAAAAATATGCATATTCCCTATTCAAAATTACATTCAGAAATATGTAAATATCATATAAAATATGGAGAGAATGCAAGAAAGTGCATTAAACCATGTTATTGGAACATTTTATTTAAAAATGAAATAATAAGTGGAAATGTATCACAAAAGTGATAAATGTTTTTCAAAACTATTTGTCAGTTGTCCGAAAAATGGAGATTCTTTCAAAGAAAATAAAACGATGTATATTCGATAATGCATATTCGTAACGACGGAGTCAATCGTGATTTATTCCCAAGATATCCTTCTGAAATATTGAAAAGGGATAAAAATTATTTTAAAATCAAATTAAATAATAATTTGGATAAAGTTTCCTATAAACAGCATGAAATATGTTGCGTAAGATAATTATCATAAAACAATGATAATATTTATTCAATTTATTTCTATTTTTCAATGAATTCTTATAGATAAAATTAATTATTTTATTTGGATATTTTTGTGCCGTATGTTTTTTGTTCTAGATTGGGATATTCTGAATTATAGAAGACATCCGGATCGAAGAAGCAGAAAATTCAAATTATTCATAATATTATGTATTGTAATTTTTCAGTACTTTTTGTATAACAACGATATGTAATTATTTAGCATTGTTATACTGAGGGTTTTTTCATTTTCAGGGAACAATTCAATTTGCATTCTGAAAATTTTTCCATTCAGCAGGATTTTTTTTTTTTTAAGAGTGCCAAGATTTTTTCTTTCCGCAGGGGAGAGTAATGTACCGGCACATAATGTGCATAGTTTGCCGTGCATAAAATTAATTATAAATTAATAATATTAGTATGCTGAGAGAATAATCTTGGTAACAGATAACAGAGAAAAATACATGATTTTGGATTGAAAATTGCATTATTATTTCTCGTACTAAATATCGATAAATACGGAGTCGCACGCACCATAATCATTATATATGTATAATTAAAGAAAAACTAACGACTATTTTTTATTTTTTTTTTTAATCCTTGATTTCTATTACAAAAATAATTCAATTTTAAATTATAAAAACTAAATATTTCTATTATATTACGTTTTTTCTATTGTTAAAATTTAATCATTTTAAAAAATGACAATTTTGTTAAAAGCCTTTGCAAATGATAAGCAAACATTCAAATAAACAAAATTCGCGGTTGACCTTCTGACGTGATAGAATTGTTTCTGAAGTAGTTGTTTAGAAATAAAATGTCCTTTTAAGCGGACAGCAAAGGAAATTAACAGGGCAATAGAACAAGAGGGAAAACCCTTAATTTTTTTACGTTATATGCTGAAAGTTATAATTATACAAGTAATTTTTAATAAAGAATTCGTTACCTATTGATATACTGAAACATTTAAACATTAAAGCTATTATATTTTTAAATAATAGCATGACGATACAATAGAAAATTTTGGAAATGTATTACATAAATGTAATACGTATGTTTTATTTATTTAATATTTTTAACATGAGCAGTTAATATTAAATAAAATAAAATACATTATTTTTACATGAATTTCGTGGTTGTTTTATTATAATTCTTAATAATAATAATAATAAATAATAAATTTCCCAATAAAATATTTAATCTCCAAATGTTAATTTTGAAATAAGTAGTATTTTCTACCACCAGATGTCATGTTCAATTGGTTATTATTAAATCATTCTCATTGGCTGTTATATTTCTTAATGTGTTAAAAGCTACGACACACGTCTCATTACTTTATTAAGAAAATTATTTTTTGTATGAGTCATGCGTGAGTTTAACTGGGATAAACTATATATATATATATATATATATATATATATATATATATATATATATATATATATGTATGTATGTATATATGTATCAGCACGATAACTCGAACGAAATGTCCTAGGTTTACGAAATTTGGTGACAACGTTGGAAGTCCAAAAACCTTGGATGAGTTCTTCAGCCAGACACGTCGGATGCCAAGAACATGGTTTTTGTTCTTGCAAAAAATTAGTTTTTTGTCAAAATTTCCATTTATTCAAAAAATTTTGCCAAATTTTTTTACATCATTTAAAAGAGGAGAAAAAATTACATAAAAAAGGTCTTTAAACTATTATTCTATGTCAACTAGTTTCCGAGAAAAACTAATTTTTATAAACGAAAATTCGCTATGTTATGCAGAATGCTGCGACAGGGGTATTTTAGATGTACAAGCGAACTAAAGGGGGATGCTGTAGTAAAATCGACATCTGTTGGCCAAGATGGGCAGTAGTATGAGGGATAACTGTGCAGTGATCTATGTAATTATGTCTTACCTACAACATAGATAAGTACACTTGCGAATAATAATAGTTATAATTGCGGTCACTAATAAGCAGCGCTGGTGCTAATTATGCAAACATACTCTATGGATGATCTAGCTATGGTTTCGACCCGCCAACTTCGGTTAATGAATTCACTTGTAAATTCGGCGAGCTAGATGAAAGTAATCGAAATCAATAAATACATTTTGTGCTCAACAATAATTGTAAATACTTAAAGCATTATTTGTTACAATTTTATTTTATTATTGAATAAACTTTTATTATTTTTAAAGTTGTATTGTGTAATTCATTGTTAAGTAACATCTTAACCGGCAAGAAATACAACAATTAGCTAGTAAAAATCATTACGGAATCTGTTAAAGGAACTGATTGTTTTTCTAAACACTTTATTGATTCTGCCAAATACTGAAAATTATTTCTAATTAAGACTAGTTAAATCGTTTTCTAAACTATAATTTCTTAATAAATTTTTGCAATTTTCCACACTTTTAGCGTCGTCCTTTAATTCAAGAGTTACTTTTTTAACCGCTGCAAAATTATTCGCATAGAAAATTGCGGCATTAAGCCAAGTACCCCAGCGAGTTAACACTGGTTGTGGTGGAAGTAGTAATCTAGGACATTTTTCCTTATAATAATTTTTTCTGTAGAATGAATTTAGAAATATTTTTTTAACTTCGCTAATGAATTTATCAACTAATTTAAATTCTTCTCTTATAGATTCGCATATTCGGTGTAATGCATGGGCAAAACAAGTTATATGAAGCATAAATGGAAAACTTTCTTTTAAATACCTTCCAGCTTTCAGCATGTATGGAGTACCGTCAGCTACAAGTAATAGAATCTTATGTTTTGGAATACCATTTAGTTTAAAAATAAGTTTTAACCCTTCCATTACAAATTCACTAAGTGTTAAAAAGTTAGTTCTATTTAAAATTCTACTAGATATTAAAATACCCCTGTCGCAGCACTCTGCATAACATAGCGAATTTCCGTTTACAGAAATTAGTTTTTCTCCGAGAGCAGGTTACATAATGGTTTAAAAACCATTTTTATGTAATTTTTCTCCTCTTTCTAATGGTGTAAAAAAATATCGTAGATTTTTGAATTTGGGACAACCATGGCAAAAACTAATTTTTTTCACGAAAATTTCCCAAAAAACCATGTTTCAGGCATCAGACGTGTCTGGCTGAGGAACTCATTCAATATTTTTAATAGATTTGAGCGTTACTTTATGGTATTCCATATTTGATATTAGTAAATAAAACACTTTACTTTGCAAAATACCACTTTTATTGAATATAAAAACTCTTATGACATGTTTCGGTCAATATTTCACCATTCTCAAACACTTTTGAGAATGGTCATATTGACCGAAACATGTTATAAAAGTTTTATATTCAATAAAAGTGGTATTTTGCAAAGTAAAATGTTTTTATTTACTAATATCATTCAATATTTTTGGACTTTCAACGTTTTCACAAAATTTCTTAAAAATAAGATGTTTCGTTCTTGAGTTATCGTGCGGACACTTAGTAAACATGACATGTGTATATATATGTAAATTAGTCTTTGCCATGGTTTTCCCAAATTCAAAAGTCTACGATATTTTTTTACACCATTGGAAAGAGGAGAAAAATTATATAAAAATGGTTTTTAAACCATTATTCTATGAAACCTGCCTTCGGAGAAAAACTAATTTCCGTAAACGGAAATTCGCTATGTTATGCAGAATGCTGCGACAGGGGTACTGTCTATTTGCAATTATTCTATATCAACTAGTTTTCGAGAAAAACGTACTTTTGTAAACGGAAATTCGCTATGTTATGCAGGATGCTGCGACAGGGGTATTTTAGTTCCGTTTGTGAAACATTGCACCAAAAAATAGGATTGCTATTAATATGTTAAATGAAAAAAAAACCTTGCCATACATGCGATGCTCGGAACATGGTTTTTTGGGCATTTTTCGTGAAAAAAAATTATTCTTTCGCAAAAATTTCTCCAAATTCAAAAATTTTTGCGATTTTTTTGTACACCATTGAAAAGAGGCGGAAAAATCACATAAAAAAGGTTTTTGAACAATAATTATTCTGTCAACTAATTTCCGAGAAAAACTAATTTTTGTAAACGGAAATTCGTTATGTTATGCAGGATGCTGCGACAGGGGTATTTTATTTTTATATGCTACTTATTACATTAAATTTATAATAATCACTGATTGTACGGAACACTACTGGCGCAACTACAACTTGCACTTGGCAACTTTTTTATTTCATAATATTATGTACATGCATATAGGTCATATAGGTCTTTAACGAATATGTTGGTAGTATCGTAGTGCATATGTACATACATATGTACTAATTCTATAAATTGTCATTTGACTTCAGTCACCAAATATATTATATACCCCTGTCGCAGCATCCTGCATAACACAGCGAATGCCCGTTTATAAAAATGAATTTTTCTCGGAAACTAGTTGACAAAGAATAATAATTTAAAGACCTTTTCTATGTAATTTTTTCTCCTCGTTTAAATGGTGTAAAAAAATTTCGCAAAAATTTTTTAATAAGTGGAAATTTTCGCAAAAAACTATTTTCCTGGCATCCGACGTGTCTGGCTAACGAACTTGTCCAACGGTTTGGGACTTCCAACATTTTCACCGTAAACCTAGGACCTTTCGTTCGAAAGTTATCGTGCGGAAACACACACACACACACACATATATGTAAATATATATATATATATATATATATATATATATATATATATATATATATATATATATATATATATATATATATATATATATATATATATATAATTTTAGTGAATCTTATTTTCAGTTTCTAGGGACCTCAAAACAAATTTCTGCCATAGTCCCAAGCTTAAGTCACGTCATGACAGTGGCTGTAATAGCTGAATTCCATTCTGGAAATTCGCTAAAACGTTTCGTTTCCTTAACAGAGTGCAATACGCCAATTATCAAATTTGCAATATTTCTATCCAAGTAATCTGCAGTTTCGTTTACACTAGTCCAAATAAAATTAGCTCGAATGTTATTCTTTATTTCAGTAATTGTTCTTTCAAAAACTGTTATACATGTATTTCTTTTCTATTCTTCTGGGTTTTCCCCATTTCTTAACCAGTTCATTTACTGTCTATATATATATATATATATATATATATATATATATATATATATATATATATATATATATATATATATATATATATATATATATGAAAAGCAGGAAATAAAGAACTTCCTGAAAACTATAGACCGATTGCTCTCTTATCAGTAATTGATAAAATATTTGAAAAGGTCATATATGTGAGACTAATTGATTATTTAAATAAATTCAATTTTCTTTCCACTAATCAACATGGATTTAGATCTGGTCATTCTACCACTCAAGCAATATTTGAAATCTTAATTAATGTAGTGAAAGCCTGGAATAAGAAAAGCCTTGCTATATTAGCTTTGTTTGATCTTTCCAAAGCTTTTGACTCACAAGTAAAGGTCCCGAGGCCGGACCTATCGATTTCGATGAAACTTAAATATATTGTAGAACACTAAAAACTAAGGGACACGTATTTTTTTTTATCTGCGGAAAAACGGTTTGAAGGGGTGAAATCGCCCTCCAAAAATTGGGGTAAAAATTTAATTTTTCAAATATCTCGAAAACAGTAAGAGATAGAGCAAAAGTTTAAATTGGCGATATTGCTCTTTTTTAAAGAGCTATCTATTGATATGCAATTTGTTCAAATTACATCAACAGGGGTGGTTGGGGGTTAAAATTTGGGGGTTAATTTTGCAAAAAGGGGGTGAAAAATAAACAATATAAAAATTTTGTTTGCAGATTTGAAATCTACGTCAAAAAATCTAATTGACCTATTTTTGATCAATGCCCTAATATTAAGTCTAGGGGTAGTTAACTAGAGGGTGACTATGTCGAATAGTCGTACAATTTGGTTATTTCAAGAAGTTCTTCTTCATGGAAAATAGCTTAAGACAATTAGAATAACGTAGAAATGAAATTTTCGAATTCAAAATTGAGTTTGAGCAACATTGGAGAGGGGGTGAGTCACCCTCTTAAATTACATACTAGTTTATATACACAAATTTTTGCTATTAACACACTGATAGTGGGTAAAATAATGTCACAATAAGTGGTTCTGAAGTTGAACTATCATATCTAAGGTCTTTATTAGGTTTGTTTTTTAATGGATATTATAGTTTTCCTTATCGAAAATTATCGATACCGAAAATTACATAACCTAACCTAAAATAACGAAACCTAATAAAACTCTTACATACGATAGCCTAACTTCAGAACCATCTATTGTGACATTATTACCCCCTGTCAGTGTGTTAATTGCAAAAATTAGTGTATGTAAACTAGTATGTAATTTAAGAGGGTGACTCACCCCCTCTCCAATGTTGCTCAAACTCAATTTTGAATTCGAGAATTTCATTTCTACGTTATTCTAATTGTGTTAAGCTATTTTCCATGAAGAAGAACTTCTTGAAATACCCAAATTGTACGATTATTCGACATAGTCACCCTCTAGTTAACTACCCCTAGACTTGATATTAGGATATTGAGCAAAAATAGGTCAATTAGATTTTTTGACGTAGATTTCAAATCTGTAAACAAAATTTTTATATTGTTTATTTTTCTCCCCCTTTTTGCAAAATTAACCCCCAAATTTTAACCCCCAACCACCCCTGTTGATGTAATTTGAACAAATTGCATATCAATAGATAGCTCTTTAAAAAAGAGTAATATCGCCAATTTAAACTTTTGCTCTATCTCTTACTGTTTTCGAGATATTTGAAAAATTAAATTTTTACCCCAATTTTTGGAGGGCGATTTCACCCCTTCAAACCGTTTTTCCGCAGATAAAAAAAAATACGTGTCCCTTAGTTTTTAGTGTTCTACAACATATTTAAGTTTCATCAAAATCGATAGGTCCGGCCTCGGGACCTTTACTTGTCAGTGAACTTAGACTTACTAGTTATGAAACTTTACGAATATGGAATTAGAGGAGTTGCTCTTGATCTCATAAAATCTTATCTTGTTGGTAGGCAACAAAAAGTGAAAATTCCATTTGTTAGAAATGGTAATCAGGAGTTCATTTACTCAGACCCGTTGGAAATTATCCGTGGTGTTCCTCAAGGCTCAATACTTGGCCCTCTGTTGTTCATAATCTACGTTAATGACATAACCACTTTAATTAGTCACAATAATGTATTATTTGCTGATGACATTTCTTTACTCTATGAGGAAAAAAGTAAATTTTCTCTAATTAATAATATCAACGCATCCTTTTCTTTTCCTCAGTAATGGTTTATGCAAAATAGTCTTAAACTAAATATAGACAAAACTCAATTAATTAAATTTGGTGATTATGGGATGAGTGATGAAATTTTAATGTTACCTGATCACGGGAACATTCATCTATCACCAACAGTGAAATTTTTAGGAATCGACATTGATAAAAATCTCAATTGGAAAGATCACATTAGTAAACTATGTAGCACTTTGAACAAATACGTATACTTAATTAGAAATCTAGTTAATTTTTTGCCTAATTCAATTGCTTTAAACATTTATTACGCCTACGTACTGTTGTGGATGGTCGTAAAACGTAGTTAAAAATAAAAATTTATTTTATTTTCTTCAATAATACAATTTCACAAAGTTTTTTATAAGTTTTTCTGACACCAGTTATTCAATTATTTGGATTGAGGAATAACACCCAATTGCTTTATTTTAACTAACTTTATTTAAGAAAAGACAAAATTACAATACTTGAGTATCACTATGACGACATTTAGAATCAATCTAATCTTAGCCTAATTATTGTCCTGTATATATATGATTTTAAAACAAAGGAAGTTGAGTCCTTGGAGTGGTGTCGCGTGCAAAACATCCAAATGCAGCTGTCATTGTCCAAAAGATTTGGTGCGATGCAGGTGTCGATCCTTAATATTGTCGTATACTTGCTAATTAATATGCAGGTGTTGATTCTTAACTTGGTCCTGTGTTTTACCATATATTTTGCTAATTGATATGCAGGTGTCAATCCTTGATATTGATCCTGTGTTGCACTGTGTACTTGTTAATTATATTCTTCTTAATAAGTATGATATTCTTCTTAATAAGTATGAAGGCAATTCAATCCTCGGGGCGGAGATTGAACTTATGGACGAAAAGGAATAAGTTCTTTGGATCTATATGACCGTCGTGGGCGTGGTGTTGCCGTAGTGTGTGGTGTTTCGTATTGGATGACCACTTGAGGTGATTTTGTAGTTTCATTGTCCTTTTCAAGTTGTTTTTCGATTAGTGGAATTGAAGAAAAATGGACGACGGGTTCTCTTGCTGATTTCTTGTTATTGTACTGGTTGAATATTTTGATGCATGGATTATTGGAACCGCAAGTTGATGAATTTCGTGGTATTAGGCAGGTAATCAATGAAAGTATGCCCAACTTGTAGAGACCATATGAGATGACCGTTGTAACGATTAATCCACCGAGTAGTTTAATTGTAAACCAATGTGATGTTGAAAAAGTTTTTCCCAAACATCGTATGTGGTCATTCAGCTCTTTGTTGAGTTGTTGATCCAAATCTTGGAGATGTTGGTGATTTATGGTGAGCTTGTCTAACGTATCATATTGGAGATGAAGCGGAATTATATTTTCGAAATGTGACGATTTGTTGCGACAATAGTTGCAGTATTCTAACGTTGTGTTTGGAACGTAGTCCTGGATTTCCACTTCTTGTGTTGTAAAGGAAGGGTTGAGTTTAATTTTCTTCGTGTAGCCCTTACATCCTTGATTAAAAGTGACGATAGATACTTCATTTTTGATTTCGAATGTTTTGGTTTTGTTGTTGCAGTTTGTTGTTAAACTGATTGGCGTTGAACTAGTTGCCAGCCATTGATTTTCATGGATTTGTTGCCAAATTTCTTGTTCGGCGTAATATTTTAATACGTTGCATTCAATGGGGATTTGATGCGTCGTAATGTCGAATAACTTGACTTCACATTCGTTGTTTGCCATTTTGTAGGTGGTTGAAGATTTGCATAGAAAATGTTTCCGTTGGTATTCTTTGCACGACTCCAAATTGTAGGCAAGTGATTGTTGCAATCTATTCTTGCTTGTGAATAGGTAAGGTTTTTGAATTTGGATTGTTTGGTATAAATTGTGAATAATTGGATCAGGTTGAGGTAGTGAGTAAATTTTGAACAAGTCATATTCAGTCATGTCGATTAATGGAATTTTTATTTCAATAACGAGAGTATTTTTTAAGTTTAACGTATTTGTAGTCATTATTTTATAGTAGTGTTCAACATTTTCATATGTTGGAGGAAAAGGTAGATTTAGATTTTTGCTCTTGCGTAATTCGTTTAATAGTGTACGAGGTGGTAATATTTCGAAATTTTCTAAATTATGTCTGGCTAACGTTATGCTTCGTTCAAACTTCCATATTTCTTTCATTAAAACTGACAGAAGTTCTTTGTTTAGAATTTCTACTTGATTTAAGTGAGTTATTTGTAGTGTAGATTCTATTCGGGAATTTAAAGAGTTAGCTCTATCAGTAATTTCATTTATTTTAGCTTCAAGTGATAGAATTTATTTTTGTGTTTTATTTATTTGAAAAAGGCTATCGGTAATAACGCGTATTTGTGTTTGTAAAATTGCGTTAACGTCTGATTGTTCTTTAACAAGTTTGTTAATATTATCAGTAAGGAACTGAGCATCATTTGCGTCTGGCGTCCCAGCAATTTTATGCCATATGTTGCCTAGTATATCAAACCAGCCATGTTCATATTTAATTTCTCTGGTTTGCCTATGTATTTTAAAATAACTATGCTTTAAATCGTTGAATCGATTTTTTATATCGTCTAATTCTAATAAATGTAGTTCGTAAGTGAGTTTACAATTTTCTTCATTTTTTAACTTTGTACAATAAAGATTTTCTATATCTAAGTAATGAGGTAAGTTATGTATAGTTTTTTCTACGAAACTTAAATTATAATAATGAATAAGACTTAAGTAATTAGTAATAATTTTTACTTTGCCTAAATAATTAAAGTAAACGCCTGGGTTATTTTCTAATTTGTCAATGTTGACTTGTGCTTGGACCGGGTAAAGGATTGTTAGGATCATCAGTATTACCGCCATCTGAAACAAAGGGTTTCAAATGTTTATAATGAATCCATTTATTTTTGTTTTTTGTGTTTAGTTGGCATACGTTTTTCTCGGGCCAATTTTTTATTATAGTATAGGGTCCAGTGTAATAAGATTTTAATTTTTTGTCTTTATCATGCTTGTGTGCTTGATTATCAAACAATAGGACTTTGTCTCCTACGTTATAATTCTTGTAAGTGAGTTTTTTATCGTAATTAATTTTGGTTTTTTCTTTTGCCATTTTTAAATTTTTATTAGCGTTTTGGCGTAAATTTGTAATTTTATTTGAAATGTCTTTTGCAAAATTATTATAAAGAGGTATGTTAATTGGTTCGGAAAGTGTTTTAGCTTTTTCCCCGAACACTAGTTCGTAAGGTGTGAACTTGGTATGACGATTTTCCGTTGTGTTATAAGTATAACAAGCGAACGGGAGATAATGATCCCAATTGTCTAAATTTTCATTTACGTAGTTTCTAAGAAAATCCTTCAGTTCTTTGTGACTTCTTTCGAGTGAGCCATTCGACTGAGGATTATAAGGTGTGGTTTGCTTGTGCTTTATGTTTAGGATTTTATTAATTTCCTTTATCATACTATTAGTAAAATTTTGGCCATTGTCCGTCAAAATGACTTTTGGAAAGCCGTATTTCGTACAGTGGTCTAAAAATTTTATTGCCGTATATTCCGCGTTAGCTTGTGGAATTGCGTAGGCATTAATAAATTTTGTCAAATTATCTTGAATAGTTAAAACGAATTGGTTTTCCGCTTTTGTAATTTTGAGAGGTCCGATCATATCAAGAGATGTCATCTCATTAAACCTCGTCGGTGTGTCCGTGATAACCATTGGTGGTTTGTTTAATTTTGGGACTTTATTCACCTGACATTGTGGGTATTGCTTAATATATTTTTCTACGTCTTGCGTTAGGGTTTTCCAAAAATATCTTTGACGTAGTTTTTTAATGGTATTTTTAACACCTTTGTGCCCAGATGTGAGATCATCATGAGCTTCCCTAATAAGTTTTTATCTATCCTCTGGATCTAATATTACAATTGTGTTTGTGCATAAGATATTGATTTCAATATTTGAATCATTAAAGAAGTAATAGAGCATTTGTTTGAAAATAACTTCGCTTATATTTCTGCTTAATTGGGGAATATCGTATATATAAAATTTATCGATATTTGTAATTTGCGTATATTGGTAAAATGTGAATAAACTTTCAAATAAATTTTCCTTCGTGATATGTTCCAATGCGCTATTTTTGCATGGCAGAGCAAATAAATTTTTGTCGTCGTACGTTATTAATTCTGTATGGTTTAAAAGTAAATTATTTTTTAATTTTGGTTTGATGAAAAAGGCAAATTTATTATTGTCGGACAGGTCGACAGAAAAGGGGAGAATTAGATTGTTTAATTGTTCTAGTGGTTGATAAACCTGATTATATTGAATTTCTTGAGAGAAATCTTTTGACCATATTTCAAAATTTTGAAGATTTTTTTCTTGTAAGAGATCTCGCATTTGCAATACGGGGCGTGACAATGTGTCTGCGTTAGTGTTTGTTATACCCTGTTTGTAAATGATTTCGTAATTATATTCCTCTAGTTTCAGTCTCCAACGGACTAATTTTGATGTTGGATCTTTGCAATTCATAAGCCATTGAAGTGGTTTATGATCTGTTCTGATTTTAAATTTATTTCCGTAGAGATACGGACGGAAGTGTTTGACGGATTCGACTATTCCTAAAAGTTCCTTTTCCGTGGTCGAATAGTTTTGTTCGGCCTTATTTAGGGTCCTACTATAGTAACAGATGGGTAAATCTTTACCGTCGTAATCCTGTGACAGGATACTTCCTATTCCTACGCTGGAAGCGTCAGTAGTTAAAATAAATTGTTTGTTGAAGTTTGGATATTTTAATATTGGTTCAGTAGTTAATATCTCTTTTAATAAATTAAACGAATCGTTGCATTCTTTGCTCCAGTTAAAGGTTTTATTTTTATGTAACAAATTGGTAAGAGGTTTAGTAATTTTTGAGAAATTGTTAATAAATTTCCGGTAATACCCTACCAGTCCGAGAAATGATTGCACGTCTTTAACGTTCTTTGGGGTTTTCATTTCACGTATAGCTCTAACTTTATTTGGATTTGGTTTTATACCGTCTTTGGTTAAAATGTGTCCTAAGTATTCAATTTCCGATTTGAGAAATTCGCATTTGTCGGGCTGTATTTTTAAGTTATGTTTATTAAGTGTTTCAAATATTAAATCAAGGTTTTCATTATGTTCTTCCAGAGAACTACCGAATATAATTATATCATCTATGTATACAAAGCAACGTTTATAGAGATGATTTTTTAACGCTACATTTACCATACGTTGGAATGTAGCAGGGGCATTTTTTAATCCGAATGGCATTCTATTAAATTCGAAATGTCCACCTGGAATTGTGAAAGCCGTTTTTTGCTTATCTTCCTCTGTAATTTCAATTTGATGAAATCCAGAGGTGAGATCAAGCGTGGAAAAATATTTGACATTGTTAAGATTGTGTAGGATATCTTCAATGTTGGGGAGGGGATATTTATCCTCAATCGTGATTTCGTTTAATTTCCTATAATCTATAACAATCCGCCATTTTTGTTTGCCTGCTGCGTCGGCCTTTTTAGGGACGACCCAAATAGGGGAAGAATAGGGGGATTGACTTTCTCTAATTATGCCATCTTCCAACATTTTTTTAATTTGTGTTTGAACTTCTTGTTCATGCACTTTAGGGAATCTATAATTTTTTGTAAATATAGGTGTTGGATCGGTAACCTTAATAGAATGTTTTAAAATATTGGTAAATGTGAGTTTCTCGTTTTCTTTTAGAAATATTTGTTCATTATTAATACAAATTTGTTCAATTTGATTTTTAACTTGTGGATCTAAATGCTCTAGTCTTAAATTATTTTTAATATGTTGAATTTTACTAAAATCGATAGTATTAATTTTTGGTATTGTGCGAGGATTATTAAATTTAATTGAATTATTTTTTGTGTCGATATTCGCGTGGAAATTGGATAAAAAATCTATTCCAATTACTCCATCAGTGGGGAGATTAAAATTATTGTCCACTACTTGGAAATGATAAGGAAAATAGAAATTATTTTTTGTTAAATTTAATTGTTTTCCTTAATGTATAAGTAACTGATTTTTCGATTCCAGACAAGGGCAATCTTTAGCTTGTATCAATATTATTGGCAAACTGTTCCCGAATTATCGATACAGAAGCACCTGTGTCAATAAGGAAGGAACATTCTTTATCGTCGCTAATATTGAAGTAAATTTTTTATTTAAATTTATTCGATGATTGGCATTGTCGGGAATTCGATTACTTGAGATTGAGCCGATTCTGATTGTTCCAACTCTGTGGCTCCCAGGTTGGAATGATTGAAGTTTAAAGATTCGTTAAATATTTGGTTTTGTTTTTGGATTGGCAATTGTGTCTTAAGGCTGTCGTTGTATCGTTTTTTCCGACATTCGTCTATTGTATGTCCTTTAAATTTGCAATAAGTACAAGATTTTGAAACGAATTTTTGTTCATTTACGGATGTCGAAATATTTTGTGTTTGATTTCGTCGTCGACAGTCTTTTGTATTGTGTGTTTTGGTTTTGCAAAATTTACAAAATTTTTCTGACATATGGTTAGAATTAGAATTTTTTAATAAATTTAATTCTCGTAATTTATTTTCGTATTGCTACGCTATTGGCAGTATTTCATCAATTTTTTTAAATGATTGATTCATTAAATGAATTGATATTTGCGGGTTAATATTAATTAAAAATTTACTCGCGATAGTTTGTTCAATATAATGTTTAGTGATAGGATAATTTGAAGGTTCTGATTCCCTCAGATATTTTAATTGTTCTAACCTTAATTTATTAAATCTTTCAAAGAAATTAGAAATACTTTCGTTTGAAGCTTATTTACAATTTGTGATATCTAAATCAATCAGGTATTGTGTACGGTTTGTACTGAATTTTCTTTTGATTGTTTTAGATATTGAATCTAATGTTACATTTTCAATTTCATCCTGAATATCGATCGGTAATTTGTTAAATGCATACATTAATATTTCCGAATGTAGATATTCAGGGGCCACCCTCAGCGTATTACCCAGTTGTGAGCAAAAATGTAAACCTCCGTCATGGTTATTTTGGAAATTATCTATCCAATGCGTATAGTTAAAAGTCGGGGTTCTACCTATTGGTCTACTGATTGAGGCTGAGGTGCTGCGAGATTGACTCTCATCGTCAGTGAACTCTGGCATGTTATTGTTGTCCGTTTCCATTGTCGATACAAGACTAGTTAAAATAGGATTTGGTTTAGGGAGAGGTTCGTCACAAGCAGAAAAAATAGATTTGTTATCACTTACTGCGATATGATTGCTGTGGTCTGAATCACTTTCGTATTGTGTTGATGAGCGGGTTTGGCTACGTGATCTGGTTCGATCGCTGGATCCAGAATGCGGCATCTGTAGATTCTACTGCTTCCGTTGTTGCAGATAATGAACTCCAACTGCCTATTGTTGACTCCAATGTCTACCACTTTTGATCGCGGATCCTGGACTGTTGGACGCCAATTGTAACAACACCAATGTCTATTGTTCTGGAGCACAAATCTTGGACCGTTGATTGTTGTTGATCTGGATCCCACTTCTGACACCAAATTTGTTGTGGATGGTCATAAAACGTAGTTAAAAATAAAAATTTATTTTATTTTTTTCAATAATACAATTTCACAAAGTTTTTTATAAGTTTTTCTGACACCAGTTATTCAATTATTTGGATTGAGGAATAACACCCAATTGCTTTATTTTAACTAACTTTATTTAAGAAAAGACAAAATTACAATACTTGAGTATCACTATGACGACATTTAGAATCAATCTAATCTTAGCCTAATTATTGTCCTGTATATATATGATTTTAAAACAAAGGAAGTTGAGTCCTTGGAGTGGTGTCGCGTGCAAAACATCCAAATGCAGCTGTCATTGTCCAAAAGATTTGGTGCGATGCAGGTGTCGATCCTTAATATTGTCGTATACTTGCTAATTAATATGCAGGTGTTGATTCTTGACTTGGTCCTGTGTTTTACCATATATTTTGCTAATTGATATGCAGGTGTCAATCCTTGATATTGATCCTGTGTTGCACTGTGTACTTGTTAATTGGTAGGCAGGTGTGAATCCTTGACATTTTTACTATATTCTTCTTAATAAGTATGAAGGCACTTCAGTACAGTCAGGGCTCGTATATGGTATCGTGCTGTGGGGTAATTCATCTTCTATCAATGAACTTTTTATACTACAAAAGAGATGCATAAGAGCGTTATGCCAAGTGAGTGCAAAGACTTCATGTAAACCACTTTTTAAATAGTGTAAAATACTCACACTAACTGATTTATACATTCTTGAGTGTATAACTTTTTTCAAAAAATATCAATATTTTTTTGAAGAAAATAAATTCGATCACTACTACTCAACTAGAAAAAAATGTGACTTTTTCCAACTTTCAACAACTGTCAGTACTGTTTACAAAAGCCCATTCAATCAAATTATTAAAATTTACAATAAACTTCCGAGCCATTACAAGAGTTTAGAACTTAAACAATTAAAAATTAAACTAAAGGTATTTCTACTAAATCAAAACTACTACACTCTTGATGAATATTTTTTAACGCAATTTTAGGATTTTAACTCTAATTTATTTTAATCAATTTTAATTAATTTCATATATAATCATTTTTAATTATTTATTTACTTTTGTTTTTTTTTTTTTTTTTTTTTTTTTTTAATACAATTTTAAACTACATTTACTTTTTGGAATTCTATTGTATTAAATCACGATGTTTATACATGTATGTATTACCTACGTACACTGTGTACAAACAGTCATACGAAATAAAGTATATTATTATATATATATATATATATATATATATATATATATATATATATATATATATATGTGTGTGTGTGTGTGTGTGTGTGTGTGTGTGTGTGTGTGTGTGTGTGTGTGTGTGTGTGTATACTCTTTAGTACTTCTCCTGAAGATGATTTAATCAATCGAAAACTAGTTTCTGGAAAATAATATATTTCTATATTTAAGTGAAAATTTGACAAAATTAAAATTTTTTCACCATATTTATTATGAATTTTCACAAAATAAAATTATCTACAATTAATTCAAAATAATTTTGGCTATTTAAACGTACTGGAAGTTCTTCTGGCCCAAGTGAATAGTCGTCTAAAATTCCAGCTGCTCAAATATTAACTGAAAATTCCCATTGATGGCTAGCTTGCTGAAAAGCATGTGGATTTAAAAAGCCGGACATGGTTAAAAAAGCCGGACACCCTTAATTTTTTAATCTTAATATAGCACGACTATTTTTTTAAAAGTAAAACAAGGCTTTTTTTTTATTAATTACAGGTTTCATTTACAGGCCGGACACCGTGTAATTGGGCTGGACACACAACCAAAAAGCCTGACTATATTCGGCTTTATCCAGACGCCTGACTACCCTAGTCACGGCTAAATCGACCCCTTGAATCCATTTACAGAATGCACGTCCGCGTGGGAAATCGACTTCAGTTAAATGTTGCACGCGGTGTATGTGATATGAATATAACAAGTGGTCCCTTAAAATGTGACTGTAGTACCGTCTTTTTCCGAAAGTAAGACATCCCCCGAAAATAAACCCTAGTTAAAATAACGTGACAAAAAGTGTTAAAAAATGCTGTTGATTTATTAAGTACTAGCCGTATGCCCGATGGGATTTCCCATCGATAACATCTTTTTATTAGGTACTCACTTTCTGCTCACTTTAAATGTTTTTCAAAAGCCTAAATCAATATCCACGTTTCTAACTTCAAAAATGACGAACTTCCCATATGAACTTTCATTTTTTGTTTTAACCCCTTAGACAATAAATTTCCAAAAATGTTAACACAACTGAACTTTATTTATAAATAGAAGCTTAAAAGCCAATTTTCATAATTCCTGTGCTTAATTTCGTCCTTCTAAACCCAACAGTTTAGGTTGTGCGTTGTCTGTCAGCCAAAGTTAAATATTTATTAACCTCGTCACTACGAATTAAAAAAAAAATTTTACACTCATTGACTACGTTTGTACAATATATTGTACACAGATTTTCTACGAATGCAGATGATTTATTACACTTCAAAAGTTTGTAAAATATATTTGAACAAATAGAGTACACATCTGGAAACGACAATATAACGGGATTTATAACGAAACTCTCTGTAATTTTGAAATATTGTTTGTTGATGTTCGTTAAGTGGTGAGTCACTTCTATTGTGTGTGCAGAGTTTTTTAAACATTTGATAATTATTATCCTATAAAAATTTAGTATACGGTTTTTTAGTAGGAATTATAGCTAAAACTTCATATTTTCGAAATATTATAGATAAGTTGTAACTTATAAAACTATATTTTATATTTTATGTTGTAAAGTTCGTGTACAATATATTGTACAATGGTAGTGAGTTGTTGTATTTATTATATATACTTCGTTTATAGACTATGGAAGGAAAGCAATTGACTGCAGCCGAAATTTTGGATATTATAGAATCAGGAGATGTTTCGGACATTGAATTATTTAATGAGGAGGACATTAATGATGAAGTATGGGATTTAGACTTGAACAATCCAGAATTCCAGTTAATAAATAATGTTGTTAGAGTAGGAAGTGATGTTCTTCGAAATAATCAACGAGAAAATGAGGCCGATTTCGTGGATGATAACGAAGAAGATATCATGAAAGAAAATATTGACCCTAATATTCCAACGTCTTCAAAATCACATACGAAAAAAACTGAAATAAATTGGCAAAATAAGAAATTCAGTCCCCCAAATCTTAATAACTGGCAAAAAAGTGAAGTTGTTACTGAATGTTTGTCACCAGTTACTTATTTTTCTAAATATATTACAGACGAATTATTTTCTGAAATGGCAATATACACAAACATGTATGCTATTCAACAAGGACATACGAAATTTAAAAACTGCACCCCCAAAGAATTAAAAGTTCTTTTTGGACTACATATTGCAATGGGATCATTGAAATTACCAAGAGTCAGCTTATATTGGGATGCAGTTCTCGGTATAGATTTATTTACTAAAAATATGAGTAGAAATAGGTTTTATGAGTTAAAAAACAATTTACATTTAATTGACAACTTAACCCAGAAGGACAGTAGTGATAAATTTTATAAAGTTCGACCAATTTTTGATAATGTAAGGCGGAGAATGTTAGAACTACCGCTGGAGCAAGAAGTGTGTATTGATGAACAGATTATACCTTTTACGGGACACCACGTAACAAAGCAATACGTAAAAGGAAAGCCGTACCCGTGGGGTATAAAAGTCTTCGTACTTTGTTCAAAAAATGGTTTAGGATATGATTTTCTCTTATATCAAGGAGCCACAACTGGCTTAGATCAAAATTTGTTAAAGGATTTTGGATTTGGAGCATCTGTTGTATTAAAGCTCGTAGAGCGCTTGGATGACAAAATATATTGTCTTTATTTTAATAATTATTTTGGAACTTATTCGCTTCTGAGGGATCTAATTGCAAAAAATATTTACGCTACGTGTACCATTCGTATAAATCGTTTTCAAAATTCACCGTTCATGTCAGATAAAAAAATGACTAGAGGATCTTCCCAAGAACTAATTAATGTCGAGGAAGACGTTGCGTTAGTCAAGTGGAAAGACAATCGATACGTTGTGCTTGCTTCCACTTTTGTAAGCATCGGAGAAGAAGATACCATCAAAAGATGGGATGGTAAGCAAAAAATTAACGTCACTAGACCTGAAATTGTAAACAAATACAATTACGGAATGGGTGGGGTTGACCTCATGGATCGACTTATAAGCTTATATCGCACCCATATTAAGTCGCGTAAATGGACATTGAGATTAATATTTCATGCGGTAGATCTCGCCATTGTAAATTCTTGGGTTCAATACCGCATTGATGCGATAGAATTAGGAATTCCAAAAGAAGAAATTCTTGATTTACTGCATTTTAGGATGAGAATTGCAGAGTGTTTAATAAAGATAGATTCAGTTTTCCACTGTTACAAGAGGTAGAACCTCTTTACGGCCATCTGCAAGATCACTTTCTGCAACATCAGATCCGACGGAAAAATCTGAACCATTACCTGGTACATCAGGGACTATAAATAAAACGCGTAAAGCAAAGGCACCTAGCAAAAACCAGAAATGGAAGTTCGACCCATACATGAAGTAAGATTAGATACTGTTGACCACCTTCCTGTTCACGACGGTCAAAACTTACCTACAAGATGCAAGAGGGGTAAATGTATGGGAAGGACATTTTTCAAATGTATGAAATGTAATGTACATTTGTGTATTTCTAGAGAAAGAAATTGTTTTTTTAATTTTCATACGAATAAATAATTTGTAAATCAAAATATAATAAAATTAAGTATAATAAAGTATTATTTAAGTATTATTGTCTTTTACTGCATTTGACAACCAATGTACAATATTTTGTACATTCCAGAATAACTAAAAATAAATAAAAAAAAGAAAAAATTCCTTTTTATTTTAATAAAGTTATCTAATTTATGAAAATATTTTACCAAAAATATTTTTTTCCTATTCAATTTAAAAAGTTAAACTCAACAAGTGTGAAAATTTTTGTACAATATATTGTACACTGGTAGTGAAGACGTTAAATAGGTAAAATATTATTTAATAGCCATAGTAACATTTTTATATACCACTAACTTCAAAAATAACGAATTTACATACAAAATTTCATTCCCTATTAAACCCATTTCGGGGACGAATTTTCAAAAATCCTTTCTTAGTGCTCACCTACATTATATAAGAAACTCCTGTGCAAAATTTCATCCTTCTAAACCCAACGGTTTAGGCTGTGCGTTGTCTGTCAGTCAGTCAGTGTTAGAAATTTATTAAGTAGATAAGTAATAATATGTTTAGCTTTCCTAATACTCGTATTTCAGAGAAATGTTTGAAACAAAATATTCCGAGAAATTAATTGTTTGCCTCTACAGTTCGTTTCAAATTAATTCTTGAAATTTATCTTAAAAATACAACATAAGGCAGCAGTCTACATTGAGCGACAGTGCCATTCAAGGATCATTTGCGGATGGAAATCAATGAATATATTGAAAACAGAATGGTGAGAAATCATAAAGGTAATTTTGTAAAACCAGGCTTACAAGAAGTTGTGAATTGGGTAAAAAATTCATGGGACAAAATAACTGATAGTGATGTTTCCAATGCACTACGAACAGGCTACTTAGACAAGAATTATTCATTTAACGATAGCTATATCGCAAGACATGAGAGATTCGGACCAATGATTCAACAGGCAATGGATTTGGAAGAAAATCAGAATATAATTCAGAATTTTATTTATGAAGATATTTCAGAAGAAGATGACATGACTGTAATTGAATAAATTTAAATTTCTGTATTCTGTGTAAAATAAATATTAAATAAAAATATATAAATATACTTTTATTTTTGCCCTCCCCCGAAAATAAGCCCTAGCGCGTATTTTGGACCAAAAAAGAAAGTAAGACAGTGTCTTATTTTCGGAAAAAGACGGTATGCGACAGACCAACCCTGACGTGCTATATTACGAGTGCTTTCTCTTGGATCATTTTCGAAATTTTTTTTTTTTTTTTTAAATTAACTCGGCAATTCCCAGTGTCACCCAGTGTCAACAAATTGTATTAATTTGTTTGTTTAACTTATAGTATAGAGTTGTCACAAGAAAGAAACATAAAGTCATCTATTAGCCTTCTAATGGTGGTAACAGAACGTAAAGATTTAATTATCTTATCGCTGAAAAAAATTGAAAACATCTGTCACCTCCAAATAACACTGGGAATTGTCGAGTTAAGAACTTCACCCTCAGCCTGCAATGCTCTACGGGTTTTTCTCGTCCCCTACCCTCGAAAACAGTGCCCTGATCTCTCAGACGCTGTACCGCTGCAACAATGGTTTCTCAGGCTGGTGGTCGTCTGTTAGGAAAACGTTGCATGTACAACTGACGTGCAGCATTTGAATTACAGCTGGTTTCTCCATAAATTTATATCATATCAGCATACTCCTAACAAGACGACATTGTAAAAAGAAATTTATAATTAAAAATATAACACTACTAAACAAAAATTTACTACGAAACAAAAATTCATCACTATTCACTTTACAAACATATAAGTAATATTAACAAACTATCAATTAATATTTACAAATTATCACTTAATATTAATAATTAAATAAAATAATAATAATTAATATTTTTACACTAAACTACAGTATTTACATATAATCATTTGATTTAGTCTAATATTTATAAGTATTTAATTTACAAAATATAACATTTAAAATACGCAACAATCAATGATCACTTTTATGTTACGAGGACATTAAAAGCAGTAGGCAAAAGTCACCAGACGTGGTAGTATCAGTATGGTACTTAAATGTTTATATAATACATACGCAAACGTACACACATAGCTTAGAACAGAGCATGTCAAACACGACTGTCTTGCCTACAATTGTATGCAATATGCATATTATTGTCTGACATACACATACACTTATAGCCCCTCCACACTACACAAACTTTTGTTTGTACAAACTTTTGCACAAACAAAAGTTTGTACAAATAGCACGTCCACATTACACAAACTTTTGTTTGACTGAATTTTTGCACAAACTTTTGTACAAACATATATGTAACCATTGATATAGATAATATATCGCGCGTACTCTTTCTCAACCTCGTATCTGAAAAGTCCCAATTATTGGAGACACAAATAAAACGTATTTAAATCTGTGTTTTCATTATTATGAACTTACGACTACCTATATATATATATATATATATATATATATATATATATATATATATATATATATATATATATATATATATATATATACACAATATTTAATGTTTTCTGTGTGTCCTAAAACATGCAGTTTTCGATATACGAGGTTGAGAAAGAGTACGCGTGATATGTACCATACCTAGATGAAGTACACGTGTTTTTTTTAAGCAAATCGGCATATTGGTTAACACCTTTTACAACCTACAAAGTGTCGGTGGTAATAAATATTTTGTAATTTATTGGTATTAAATATTTATTGTATGGTACATACGTATTCAGTATCAATATTTTTCAGTGACCATTACCCTAGACTGGAATGGATCAAGAAAGGCGGGTGAATAGGGACACAAGGAAAAATGTTACTCATGAGCTTGGTTTAAAAACACTAAACATAAATTGGATTAGATAACTTTCTTAAAATATAGTAGAAAAATTATTTTTTCGGGTAACAACAATAACTAAGGTTGAACTTGAATAAAAAATATTAGATCAATTTAAAATAACGTCTTCAAACAGTGTTACTTTTTGTTTTTAAAACTTCATCTAAAAACTTTATTTTGGTGCTCTAATGAAAAAATTCTGGTTTAATCGAAATTTTAGTTATTCTGAATATCTGAAAAAGGGAGACTACAAACTTTTAATTGTTTTTATTTTTTTAAGAGGAAATAACGAGGATGTGACATTGAGATTAAGTTGGAGGTACCCCAATTTACCATAGAGAAGAAATTACATTATTTTTGTAATTTTTTTAAAAACCAGGGATGTTTTCCAAAATTTTTGATTACTGTAATAAAGTGACCATTCTCGCGTAAATTTTTAATATATTAATGTTTTTTAATATATTAATTAATATAATATTAAAGAATACGTACGTAAAGAAAAGAAATATAAAAAAATACGGTGTAAAGCCTGAATTCGTGCCTACTCAGTCATTTCTACGGTAGTTGTCAAACTCATGCGTCCATACCAACTTTTTGATGCAAGATACAAAAATCCACAAACACTGGTACAAACTTTGAACATCACGTTCACACGTATCGTTTGCCCAAACTTATGTTTGTGCAAACAATTCATTCAAACAAAAGTTTGTGTGATTTTACAAAATGTTTGCGCAAACTTCACGTCCACACGTACCATTTGCATAAACTTTTGTTTGTGCAAATTTGTACAAACAAGTTTGTATAGTGTGGACGGGCTATTACAGAACGCATCAATCACTAACCCCACAGATACAAAAAGACCCTACACCCAAACAAAGAACAAGGTCACTAATATCTGTGATTGACAAATTACAAGGACATTCACTTGTATGGGAAAAAACTTCAAAATAAATGGATAGATACACTCGTAAGGATGTACATAATACCAAAGAGAATGTAAATGAGATGCATGAACCAAGTTAAACAAAGACAGTTTTTAAACAAAGATGTCAATACACAAGTACTTTATAGATAAATGTGTTTTTGTAGTGGTATATAACTGTGGTGTTGGTTTTGTCATTTTTGTACGCTTAGTGGTGATTATTATATGTACATTCAAATACATTATGATGACAGAAAGGTACAGCGTGACAGGCAATAAATTATATTTTTGTCCCTCCAAAATAAATATGAATGAAAACGAAGTTTTTACTTACCCAATTCTTTTAAATGTTATACATGCCAAATTAGTGTATTTAAATAATAGAAAAAGATGAAGATTTTATTTTAGGTTGTGTTACAAGATTGTGTTTAGAGAGCGCGTGTCAGCAGAGCGCAAGTAAATTTGGTGTTTTAAGAGTGAATAAGAATTAAAATTGACATAGTGTTTGAAAAATTACCAAACTGGATCGGCTGGGACTCGAACCCGGATCTCTTGGTTACCAGCCAAACGCCTTACCAACTAGGCCACCGATCACTTGTTCGAGTGCCACTCCAATTCAGTAATCAATCAAACACAACCCCCCTCTAATGCGAGACGCAGTTTTATACTTTTAATTTCAAATGTTATCGAGTGCCTGTGAAACACTATTAGTGTATGGCGGATTTTTATCCGTATTTAAACATACACAAATATTCATATGTTCACTCAATGACCAGCTTTGGCCGATACCCGAACACTAGATAGAGTTGGCCGATACCCGAACACTAGATAGCCAGAGTACATCGAGTGTTCGGGTATCGGCCAAAGCTGGTCATTGAGTGAACATATGAATATTTGTGTATGTTTAAATACGGATAAAAATCCGCCATACACTAATAGTGTTTCACAGGCACTCGATAACATTTGAAATTAAAAGTATAAAACTGCGTCTCGCATTAGAGGGGGGTTGTGTTTGATTGATTACTGAATTGGAGTGGCACTCGAACAAGTGATCGGTGGCCTAGTTGGTAAGACGCTTGGCTGGTAACCAAGAGATCCGGGTTCGAGTCCCAGCCGATCCAGTTTGGTAATTTTTCAAACACTATGTCAATTTTAACTAACATAATGAATTGGCCATTTGCCAGAGTACATCGAGTGTTCGGGTATCGGCCAAAGCTGGTCATTGAGTGAACATATCGACGGCTTACTTCTAATACCACGTATGTCGATTTTTTACTGTTTTGAGATAATTAGATATAAATGTTCAGAATCATCTTATACTGATGATAGGCTAATAAAAATTTCATTTTATTTATCAGAATGAAAGTTATTAACAATAATAGCACCTCGTATCTCCAAATTTCAAATTATGTCATAACCATGCGAGCCACCAGCGAGAGTCGATATAGTAGTGCTCAGTTATTTTTTTCTTATTATGTACCTTATGTACATATATTATGTATTTATCAACTTTATCAATTTATGCAATTTATGTAATAATTAGGTACACCAATTTTATTTCATGGTTGTCTCCGTTATCTCTATAAATAACAAAACAACAAAACCGTTGTAACAGTTGCAATTTGAAGTTATTATAAATTATTACTTATTAGTTTTTAGTGCAATTTTAATTTTATATTGACTTGAAAACGGTAAGTAAATAGGGTAAATAGTAAAAATATTTTATCCTAACCCTAAATTCATCGTTCGTGTCAAATCATTGAAATTTATTTTTCCATTTATTTCAGACAATATCAAACGACATGACTGGAAACTTACTTTCAAAGTCATCATCAAATACTAAATTTAAAAAAAATTTAGAAAATTCTATTCAAATCTATGAAGACGTTACATATGGTATTTTTTCTGATAAAATAATATACCTCGATGAGTCTACAGGTAAATTTATTGAATCAGAATCTTTAGGTGATTCGATTGAAGATAATTTCAATTCAGCGTTCAATAAGAATCTAAGTGACGAAGAAAATACAACGCCTAACCTTACGGACATACGATTAGATGAAACTTCTGGAATCATATCAAGAAAGAGGGCTCGAAAAAACAATGGTCATATTTCTGAATGGGAGAAAAATAAGAAAATAAGAGCTCGTGAAAACGGAAAGATTTATTACAGTACTGTTGGGTTAAGAAGGGTCGAGATGAAACTACGTGAAGAAAGAAGTTTGAAGGGTCGTTGTAATTCTAAAAGATGTGAGCTAAGTCAAAAATTCAAGTGCAATGATATTAATGAAGTTCAAAGAAAAGAAATATTTTCTATGTTTTGGAGGAAACAAAACTGGGACAAAAAAAAAGCATATGTGAGTTTATTGGTGGAAAATCACCCTATTGCATCCCATCTGCTAGTCAAAAATAAAATATTTCGAAAGAATTGTACCCTACGATATCATTTATTTGTAAATAACGAAAGAGTACGAGTTTGCAAGAAAATGTTTCTAAATACTTTAGATTTACATGAATGGAGAGTGTTACACTGGGTTAAAGACTCTAGTAAGTATGGTACATCCAAAAATTCTTTAAAACGTAAAAAGCGACTCGGTTCCATGAAGATGGAGCATATTAACAGTTTCTTAGACCTGTTGCCGAAAGTGCCATCGCATTATTGCAGAGCCGAGAGTAGTAAAACTTACTTAGAAATTATTTACACATCTGTTATGGATGTATATCGTAATTTTGAAAAACATTTGGCCGAAAAAAATATTCCTGACGATCAAAAAGGGGGGTATGAATTATTTTTGAAGCAAATGCATCGTAAGAATATTGGCATTTTTATACCTCGAAAAGATCAGTGCGATTTATGTATTTCATATAGGAACGAGACTTGTCTAAAAGAAGACTATGATATTCATGTGATTGAAAAGGATCGGGCACGAGAAGAAAAAAGAAGAGATAAAGAAAATGCTATAGCTTTAATGTTAAATGTTTATACAGTAGACGTTCAAGCAGTGCAGTTAGTACCTTTTTTGCCTGCAAGTTCATTGTATTTTAAGCAGAAACTCGCTTGTCACCAGTTTACAATTTACAATTTAAGGAACAACAGTGTTTTATGCTATGTTTGGCATGAAGGAGAAGGGGCTATGGACGCTAATATATTTTCTTCTTGTATCTTGGATTTTTTGGATAATGAGGTACCGAATATACAGTCAACACCAACAATTTTATACAGTGATGGCTGTCCTGCCCAGAACCGCAATGTCACTTTATCTAATGCTCTTCTTTATTTTGCAACAAAACACAATGTAAATATAACTCAAAAATATCTTGTTAAAGGGCATTCGCAAATGGAATGCGATTCTGTACATGCGACAATTGAAGCCAGAAAAAAAAATCGTGAAATACATGGACTAGAAGATTATATTAAAATAATAAAAGAAGCGAGAATAAAAAATCCATACCGCGTAAAATATATTGATCATTCTTTTTTTAAAGATTTTTCGAAGTTAAAATTTTTTAAGTCCATAAGACCAGGAATAAAAACCGGTGATCCTTGTGTTAATGATTTGAGAGCGTTGAATTATACCAAAAATAATATTATGTACAAATTATCATTCGAAGATGATTGGAAAATTCTTCCGCAGAAATTGAATCCGAATGTATCCCTAATTTCGGACTTAACCTCACTTTATACAGGCCCGATATCTATACCATTAAAAAAGTATCAAGATCTGCAGTCTCTTAAGAAAGTAATTAACAAGAAAGATCATTTGTTCTATGATAATCTACCTCATCTTAATAAATAATAATGTCCTCTACATATATTAATGCTTATATTAATGATTATTTATAAAAAACGTGATTCACTTTGTGATTATTTATACTACATGATAAGATTTCTTATTTCTTGGATAAGTTATTAAAAATAATATTTTTAAGTTTGATTTTGCCTTATTACGCTAATGACATTTGTTTTTTCTACACTTCTATATCCTATTTTTATTTTTATACTTAAATAAAAACAGAATGTCCTTATTATTAAATAAAGAAAGTTATTATAATTTGTTTAATGAAATATTATTATAAGTACCTAATTGTTTTTTTTTTTTTTTTGTTTTTTTTTGTATAAATAACACTGTTAAACAATAATTTGAAAACTAAAAATTTCATCTGAATCTTTATGGAATTGTGAAATTTGATTAAAAATAATAAATATTTTCTCTAAAAGTCTGCGTATTTAATTATTAATTTTTTTATTGAATTCATTTATTCATTTATAAGTATTATTTCCACTGTATTCAGTTATGTCAAAATAATTTAGTGTATCTCAGACATAATAATCTCAGATTAGCGTATCATAAGTGTCGCCATCTAGTAATATCTACATCAACCGGGAACATTTGAATTTTAATAATTCCCGGCCGATTTAAAAGCTACCACTAGATGGCGACAATCAAGATACACTGAATTATTTTGACATAGTGGCCACGTATCTTGCAAAATTGCATATATTTAATTAATTAAATGTTTTTAATTATAAAATTTTATTTTAATAATAAGAAAATAAAATAACTTCGTGTTTAAAATGAAAACGAAGTTCAGACTTTAGAAAATAAAGAAGTTATAATGTTTTTTGTGTCTCCTGAAAAATAGCATTTTTCAACATACGTGGTATTAGAAGTAAGCCGTCGATATGAATATTGGTGTGTTTAAATACGGATAAAAATCCGCCATACACTAATAGTGTTTCACAGGCACTCGATAACATTTGAAATTAAAAGTGAATAAGAATCATAAAACTATACCACAGAATAGATAACATGTCGTTATTTATTCTTGTGACTATACACAATAAAGTAGTCTGACCAGGTACTATATGGTACTGTATGGAATCAGGTACTATACAGTGCCATCCCAAAAATGATACTGTCATTCTGTATGTACATCATACCAAAACTCCCTACCTTAAAGGTTAATTGTTTCCTGAAAACGCAAAAACACCCCGTTCAGTCACAAAAATAATTACAATAAGTATAATAAAAACATATGTTACAATAAGTAGTGGTAATTACATACGTGTATACATATTTATACAAAATGATATTGTTAATCCATATAAATAGATACTAAAGTGGCTAACTTATTGATAAAAAAAATAATGTAATTAAAAAAAAAAAAAACTTTTTTAACGGTAAAATGTGCAATTTTCTCCGAGAAAACTTCTAGATAAGTACTTCAGCAATCCACATTCATGTAAATGTAAAAGCTGTAAAAGAAATCTTGGGGCGGTAACTAATTCAAAATTATATTTTTAATCATTAAAAGTAATTTCAAATTTAACTATTAAGCTAGGTGTAACGAATATTTTGGTAAAACATCCATTTACCATTTATGTCTTCAAAGCTCATTACTTACTTTTCCATTATTTACTGATTTAAAATTTTTAATTTAGGATGGGAGATACAATTGATAACTTCATTTTCATACCATTTACAATTTTTTCTTAATAAAATTAGAATCATATAATATAACAATTGTATGTTTAATATTTTTTATGCACATATTGCTAAAAAATATTGATTCAAAAATTTTTACAGATAAACAACATAAATGAAAAAAACTGTCATTTGGCGCTTTTAGTGAACCGAAATCGGGTACGTCTAAATAATTTTTGAAATATATTAAATATTCTGATGAATATTCAATTGTATCTGTTAATTTGGTGGTAAATTTTTTACATCTTTCACACGCAAAACTAGATCGTTCTTGTTTGTAAATTAAAAATCCTGCAAAGTATCTAATAGAATTTGCCTCCGATAATTTAACGGGTGCATTTATAATTATTTCTTCATTGTGACTCTCATTCTCTAATAGGTTATTTGAGTGTTGGGAAGCAGATGAAATTTCAAGTGGTGCTTTATTAGAATTAGTATCAGTAGAAGTATTTTCCCAATTACTTAGTAACAGTTCGTCATCGTCGGTTTCACAGTTTTTTAAATCCGTAAATGATAATAATTTTATTGACATTATCTTGGCGACAATAAAATTGAATTCATATACGGAAGGATTTGTATTATTACCTCCTTTTGCTCGAATTAGCCCAAACGTATTTTCAATAACATCCTGATTTAATTTGGAGGTAAGAAGGAAATCTATTTTATTAGAATATAAAGAAAAAATATCCTGCGCTAATTTTAATGTTCCTTTAATATTTTGGATAAAACCTTTTAACCAAAAAATTCGAGTGGACGTCTTCATTTCGGTAAAATAGGTTTCCATTTCTATTAAGAATTTGTAAACAGGATTGTTAATTTTCAAAGCCGTTTTATATACATTTTTGCGAAACAATGACTTTGAGCTGAGACAATCAAAGAGACGATCCATTTTTTTAAAAAATAAGGCAGTAGAAGTGGCTTTAGTTTGAACTTCATCGGAAAATTTTTTTAATATCGAAATAGTCCTAATACCTGCTACGGTACTACGACTAAAGCATTGCGTAGAAAGTTTAACACGGATTTTATCAAAATTATTCGGGGAAATATGACGTTCTGTTAGTGAAGGACAAATTCTTGTTGGACTCTCTGTCGATTTTGTATAATTCTCTAATGACATTCCAAGAAACGGGTCCATCAGGTGAAAGCATATCAGACGTTAATAATGTATTTCTTAATGATTTAATTAAATGACAGACATCATAAAGTGCAATAATTTTAAAATTATCAATCTCAAAAACTGGGTTTTCGTAAGTTACTCCTAATGCTTCATAACATTTTCGGTTGTTCGAACCTTGATCACAAACTGTTACTCGGACATAAAATCCTAATTCAATTAAATCTTTTATATTTCTTTCTAGGATTTGTTTTAAAGAGCAGCCTGGCATTGGGCTGTCTGTTGTAAAATAATTTAAAATATATTTATAATTACAAAATAAACCACGAATCATAAACATTGTGACATATTTAGCTACTTTGTTATTTCTTTCGAATCCACAGTTAACAATTCCATCTATTTGGTCAGTCACAGAATTATATCTTACACTTCGTTTAATTGCAAGTTCATCAAATACAAGAGACACATTTTTTTCAATTTCCGTTAATGTTTTTGATTTAGTTTTTAAGGTATCTAATAAAAGTGACGAAAAACCTGGTTGTAAATTTTTTGTAGGTAACCAACTACTTAAAGAAGTTATAGAGGGCAAAGTAAAATGTAATTGATCTCTCGTAAATTTATATAAACAAGGTAATCGGGAATAAATATTTTGTGCTAAATTCTTTTGGTTTTCAGTATAAGCAGGCTTTGATTTGGGTTGCAAAATCATAGTACAAAATGTTTTTACATTTTCGTCCCCCCAGCTTAGTTGCATAATTTCTTGTGAAATATATTTCGTTTCATAATTTTTACCTTTAAATTTTTTTTTACACATCAGACTTTTTTTTTTGAGTAGTTAAGGCTTTCTTTAAACAAACTATTTTTTGCTTAAGTTTTTTTACTTCCATTTGTAATTTTGAGCATTCTCGAGACTTAATCAAATATTTTTTATAATAAGAGGAACTTGGTAAGATTTGACTCTTACACTTTTTAGGAGGAGTTTTTAAAAGTGGTAAATCATCAAATGTGAGTTCCTTACTACTTTCTTTTGAGAAACCACGGTAAACTAAAGGGTTCTCAGATCTTGTTATTTGCAGTTCTGGACTACGTTCTCGTTCTATTGTGGGCCAATTTAAATGCAATGTAGGAATACTTCCTCTAAGTAAATGTTTCTTACCGATACAATTGACTTCAAAATGCTTTTGACAAATGTATAAACCATAGTTGAGTGAATCCGGATTTTTTATTGAGCATTTTTCCAACCAAACATTACGCAATTGGGGATTTTTTGGAAAAGGGTATAATCGTGATTCATTTTTAGTTACACCACAAGAAATTATACAACATTTAAATTTAGATTTTCGTTTTCCGACTAAAAAAATGTGTACTTTTTGGTTCTGAATCTAAGTTTAATGTTGGTATACTTCCCCTTACTAAGTATTTCGGTCGAAAACATACCGTAGGAAAATGTTTTTGACAAATATATAAAGGCTTATTTGAAACATTTCTATCAATATTACATTGATCAAACCAGATTTCACATAATTCAGTATTATTTTTTGAAAATGAAAATAGTCTTACATTTTCTTCATATCGCGGCGACGATCTACATGATAATACACAACACTTTGCTCCGGTAACATTAAAACGTTTACGTTCCATTATATCAACTTTATGATTACCAACATTAATCTTATTGTTAAAAAAATATATAAAATAAATAATAAAATTAACAACTAGATAAATTAATAAATCAAAAACTAATTTTCAAAAAGACGTAAATAGTAATACATTACCAAATAAAAAGCTCCAATATTCACTATTTAGTATTTACGTCAAACTAAATTTAAAATTATTTAAAATTATCAAATAACAATTAAAAAGGTAAAACAAAATCTATTTACACTTTTAAAATATTTATATGTACACTTATTTCAATGAGAAGTGTTATTTTAAAGTTAAAAAAAAATAAATTAATGAAAATATAGTATGATGTTATTTAATGCAGTTTACAACCGTCACGTTTGGAGTTTTTGGTGAGAATGAAAGTTTGGCGGGTTCTAACTAATTATTAGAGGTATTGAATATAAAGGTCCTGAATGTTTTTGTTTTCAATAAACAGATCTTTTGCTCGGAAATTTAAAACATATGTGATTTACAAAAAATATACTCGGCCAATCGTAAAATATTTCTCTATTGTATTGAAACACAAGACAGTATGTTTCCAAAATATTTAAATAACTTAACTAAACGAACTTAAATTAGGGTAAAATGGGATAAATATGTTAGTAATCATTTTATATTTTTTAACGTAAATATAATTAATATTGTATTAGCTTAAATCACGTTCAGTAAAACAAAAATACCCGTCTACACTCAAAGAATGTAATATTTTCTTGGGTTTCGTTGACCTATTATTTGTGTCCAGGAAGTCGATTCAGGACTCACGACTTGATCCTACACATATGCTGTAAACTTTCGTGTTTCATTTAAATGTGTAAAATATAGTTTCTGTGCAATTCTTGCTTGAAGTGATTTTTGAATTGGTTTTTTTCCATGACATTTCTTGGCAGTAATAAGGATCCCATATACTGACTCAGGTAAAAATTTATCACCATACCAAATTTCATCAAAATTTGTTTAGTAGATTTTAGGCAATCCGTGCGTAGGCATACAGTTTTATATTATATATATATATATATATATATATATATATATATATATATATATATATATATATATATATATATATATATATATATATATATAGGGTGTAAAGTAAATAACTCTCTTCCTTTTAACAGATGGTTTATCTCGGTGTATAATTGCCGAAGATATAAATTTTTTTTCGGAATTCGCTATCTGAAAAAATCGCATCTCAGCCAGCTCGTCGTTTGATATAAATTTCCCTGAATACGCCTCTGACCAAACTAAAATTATTCGCACGCTGTATAATAAAATTTTTTTTAAAAATAAAAAAAAAATTAATTTTACCATAATATGATTAATATGTAAACATGTGTTTTGTCGCAACACATGATTGTCGAATTCAAATGTACTGTATCGTTCATAGAAAAGCTAACACAATTGTTCATAAATTTTGATTAAAATAAGTCTATGAATTATTTTAGTTTTTAAAATTTTTTAGTTTTTTATATCACAGGACATTATGAATGTTATAAAAATCATAACTCTGCATTACACAGTATTAATTTAATAACAAATTACATTAAAAACTACGAATTGCCAAACAACCAAAAAAGTAACACAACACATAAGTTATAAATTTATAAAAGTTACAAGAACAGAACACGGAAGTTATAAATTTTTATAAAAAAATTCCATTAATTGTAAATTTCAAAAACTAAAAATTTTTTTCTTTAACTGTTAGAAAACATTGTTGTTAATTTTTGCTACACAATTTATTTCATTACAACTTCATTCACTGTATCTAGCACACACACAAATACAAAACAAGCATGTTTTTCATAATAATAATAATATTGACTCAGGTATCTGTCGATACAGGCAAATTTGGAAATACAGTTCGGTCTTGAATAGTACGACTACAGGAGCTCTTCAAGTCAAAATAGATTCATTATACATACATAGCATACATACATTAAATCATTATACTGCCGTGCTAAGCAAAAGTGCCTTAAGTAACAAATTCAAGTTTTCGAGAAAACTGAAATCAAAACTTTTTGACTTGCTGTTTCTTTTTGCGTCAGCAGAACTTTAAAGCAGTTTTCTTTATTTTGTGCAAGAGATATTTCGAAGCAGTTCTGCACAATTTTATTGCAAAATTTTGCTTAGAAATATGTTTTTTTCAATAAAAACTGTACTTACGGCATTTTTGCTTTGTATTACTTTTTCATTAGGACGATTGAAAGTGCCATAAGTAACATTAAATACTGTTGCTACCCATCTCAGAGCAGGGACAAACTATAAAATAATATTTTTAGCTCTGTAAAAATACAAAATTTCTGCGCTCGGACCATGAAATATTCCAAAATTGTTATTAATTTCCCCTCTCTTTGCTTCAATAATGTTTTGAATGCACTTTTTTTTACAGAAATTTTCTACATTACATGGATTTTTCACCATTGAGTGGCTACTTTTCAATTCTTCAATTTTTTATTTTTTTCCTTTCTTTAAGCTAATATTAAATTTCTTCCTTTTTTTCTTATTTTCACCTGCAGCACCATAACAAACTGAAGTCTCAGCGGTGTCATGCCGAATTTCAATACCCCCATTAGGCTTGTTTTCACCTAGGCCTATGCTTAATTCATTTTCCACATTTCCTTTATCTTCAGTTCTTATCTTCAACTTTTACAGTTCTTTCGAATTCTAAGTTTACAAAACTTTTTTCAAGTTGAATCCTAAATTATTACTGTTTTCTTTCCAATCCGACCTTACTTTATCAGTTAACACTTTCATCAACACCATTTTCGGTTAAATCTCGTCTGGCTATTATTGTGTTAGTGTTCAAATCATAAACGAGTACTTCTTTGTCTTCTGCAGCAATATTATCTAAGATAGTTTTAAAACCCTCGTTTACAGGATCTGTTATCGATAAAAGCTCATTATTATGAATTTTAGCAAGTTCTGTTGATGTGGAGACCTTACATTCTTCATCCTCCATACGAAACTCAACGGCACTAGCCTGATTTTAATTTTTTTCAATGACTAAGTTAATTAACTGTTTTGTACGATTTGACACTATGTCTGGTAAAGAATTCATCACTACAAATAACTTCAAAGTTCACAAAAAATATGATTAAAGCTTACTTATCTGCAGCAACAAATACAATGACCGCTAAATCAACAAACAAACATAACAAAAATTAACGGAATTATCAAACGAAGATTGTAATAATGTCGTATGTGCAACAGAAGTTTTACGTCTACTAAGCATAAATGCCACATGTGCAGCAAACTAAGTAAGGGTGCCATATGTGCATTGGGTTTACTGCATTTTTGCTTAGTAGACTGTACTTACGGCACTTTTACTTAGTAATGACAACACTTTAGCGTACATACGGCTAGCTCGAAGTCTGTAGCTCCGAACGGTTGGAGCTATACCATTTTTGACAAGTTCAATGGATTCCTCGTAGTCCAAAACGTCCGAAATGATACATAACTCAAAATTCGGAAATTTGCACTTACGGCACTTTTGTATAATTTATAATATAAACAAAAAGCAAATGAAAAATTTGTGAATACGAAACTGTGTGAATCATACATCATCATCACTTGATCAATTTTTAAAGTACTACACTCATCAATAAAATTAACCGTTCAACTAAAAATAGTATAAAAATTATTTTTTGAAATTGCGTTATTAGATTCCATTTGTTTAGTGAGTACGTAATTTATCAATAAATTAAGCATTTTCTGCTGTACTGTAATTTAATTTACTTCAAAAAACAATAAAAAGTAAAAAAAATTTAATTTTTATTAAAAATAAATTAAAAGTTGTTTTAATTTTTATATTTAGGAAAAAAATACTATTATTACCTATGTAGTCTCTCCTTGCATCAGTATATCGTACAGACGATTAGGCAACGTGTCAAATCCTAAATATCTAATCCTAAAAGTCAATTTTTATTAATTTCTTAAAATCGTTTAAATTTAAAAAAAACTGAAATGAATTGTGATTGTCAAATCGTTTATTCAATATCACAAACGAAATTTAAAATAAAAATAATGTTAAGATTTTTAAAAGGTGATTAATTTTGCCGATGAGTGTATTCATTATATTTCCAAATACATACATACCCACGACACAATGTTTACTTATGAATAAAGCGAGGAATTGTAGTGTAGTATAAATCATTATGTCAAAAAATTGAATCCTTTTCCAGGAGCGCAAAAACAAGTACTGGGGGTCAAAAAATGACAATAAATTATAATTTTAAAATCTATAGTCGTTTAAAAATTTGAATTGTTATTATGTTTATGCAAACGGAAATGTTACTTTCATTGAAATATAGCACACCTCATTCACATATTAATTTTCAACAAAACAGTAGTCAATACTGGCTAGATGCCTAGATGTTGGTTGCAATTAATAATAAATACCCCTGTCGCAGCATCTGCATAACATAGCGAATTTCCAAATCTTGGGCACTGGCGGATCTCATCTAAGACCTGTACCTATTTAAAATAGTTTAGCTTTCTAAGAGTAAAAGAATTTCTAAAATCGGTTGGGTAATTAGTTTTGGTATTTTTGGGGACCCAAGAACCCGAACGAATTTTGTGCAGCATAGTTGTATCCATCTAAAATAATTTAGTTCTCTAGCAGTGAGAAATTTTTTAGCATCGGTTCGATAGCTTATTACTGGCGTTTTCGGATCTGCAAGATCCCGGTGGACCTCATTAAAAAATCAGCTCGACCGTATATTCTAGGCGGACTTTATGTAATATATATATATATATATATATATATATATATATATATATATATATATATATATATATATATATATATATATATATATATATATATATATATATATTCAAAACCCGTTGTGTAGCATTCTACGCCGCATTTGCATCCGCAGGACAGTTGTGGATCTCAGATAACACAACCTGTACCTATCTAAAATAGTTTACCTTGGTAATAGTAAAAAGGTTTCAAAATCGGTCAGTTATTTCATTTTTGACACTTTTAGGTCCTACTGACACTTCAGACCTTACATAACGTAATCTATATGTATCTAAAATAGCTTAGCTCCCCAACAGTGAAAAAATTTTCAAAATCGGTCGGCTAGTTTATTTTTGACGCTTTTGGATCCGATGGACCCAGGCAGACTTTACATAACGTAATCTATATTTATCTAAAATAGTTTAGCTCTGTAAGAGTGAAAAAATTTTCAAAATCGGTCGGTTAGTTTATTTTTACCACTTTTGGGTCCCATGGACCCTGGCGGACCCTAAATAACGTAATGTATGTCTATCTAAAATAGTTAGTTCCCCAACAGTGAAAAAATTTTCAAAATCGGTCGGTTAGTTTATTTTTGACACTTTTGGACCCATGGACCCTGGCAGACCTTACATAACGTAATCTATATTTATCTAAAATAGTTTAGCTCTGTAACAGTGAAAAAATTTTCAAAATCGGTCGGTTAGTTTATTTTTGACACTTTTGGATCCCATGGACCCTGGCAGACCTTACATAACGTAATCTATATTTATCTAAAATAGTTTAGCTCTGTAACAATGAAAAAATTTTCAAAATCGGTCAGTTAGTTTATTTTTGACACTTTTGGGTTCTATGGACCTTGGTGGACCTTACATAACGTAATTTATATTTATCTAAAATAGTTTAGCTCTGTAACAGTGAAAAAATTTTCAAAATCGGTCAGTTAGTTTATTTTTGACACTTCTGGATCCTATGGACTCTGGCAGACCTTACATAACGGAATCTATATTTATCTAAAACAGTTTAGCTCTGTAACAATGAAAAAATTTTCAAAATCGATCAGGCAGTTTATTTTTGACATTTTTGGGTCCTATGGACCGAGGCGGACCTTACATAACGTAATCGATATTTATCTAAAATAGTTTAGCTCTGTAACAGTGAAAAAATTTTCAAAATCGGTCAGTTAGTTTATTTTTGACACTTTTGGGTCCTGTGGACCCTGGCGGACCTTACATAATGTATTCTAAATCTATCTAAAATAGTTTAGCTCTGTAACAGTGAAGAAATTTTTAAAATTGGTCGTTTAGTTTATTTTTTACAATTATGGGATCAGTAAATCCTGGCGAAACTCATACAAGTCTAGTACTCTAACAGTAAGAAAAGGGTTCTAAGGATCTCATATAACTTATTGCAGTCCGTAAGCTTCTTGCGGACATCATTTAATTAATTAATTCAAATACTTTAACTTACTAACTGTGAAAAAATTTTTAAAATCGATTGGTTAATTAATTTCTGGCCTTTTTAGGTCCCGAAAACCTTGACCTCACATAAAATACCTTAAATCCATTTGAAATGGTTTAATTTTTTAACATTATTAATTATTAGTGGAAAAATTTTCAAAATCGATTCAAAATATTTTTCCGTACATACATATGTACATTGTACATATTTTGTTTTGTTGATATAAATATAATAATATTTATATCATAACATAATCTTCAATTTCTTGTTTACTTAAAAATTCAATAAAAAAAAAAAAAAATTCTTCATTACATTAGCTTAGAAAATCTGTTTAATTTACATTTTTTAACATGGGATAGAACCATGCTAATTATAATGCAATAAATGAGAAACAAAACTCTATACATGTATGTGTGTTATATCACATATATGTGAATAATTTTCACTTGTTCTCACAAAATTCTTTAATAAAAAAGTGAAATATTTTTATACTTAATAAAGAACTGAGATATAAATATAAATTACTTATTAGACTAACAAAGAAAGAATAAAAGTGAAAATTTACATTTTCTCGAAAAATACTTAAAATAGAAAGAAAATTATAAGAATATTTTCTTCATAATTTTTTTTTTCCTTTTCAACGATGTAAAAATTGAACTGCCTTATGATAGGACCGAATGATAAAAAATGGCCAGAAAACCTACTTCTGGGCATCCGACGTGTCTGGCTAACGAACTTAGCCAAGCCAATTCAGAATCCAGTCCGCACACAAAATTTCATAAGCGTTAGACGTTTCGTTCGAGAGTTATCGTGGGAACACATAAATATATATATATATATATATATATATATATATATATATATATATATATATATATATATATATATATATATATATATATATATATATATATATATATATATATATATATATATAAATTTTAGTGAATATCATTTTCGTATTCTAGGGACCTCAAAACAGATTTCTGCCATAGTCCCGGACTCAGATTGCGTCATGACACCTACTGTAATAGCTGAATTTCGAGTTTTCGAAATTCGCTAAAAACCAATGAAAAAAATATTTTTTTGCAACTAATGACTGAAAAATTCAACTATTAGTATTAACTAATAAGTAATTTAATTTTTAGTTGTAGTTGTTATAAAAAAATAACAACCATAAGTTTAAAAAAATTGGATACTATTTGCAATCTGTTTTCGATCGAAAGATTTTGCTAACGAAAAATAAGTATAATTTACAGTAGATGTTATATATTTGAAAGGATACTTCCTTTCCTTATATCATCCATTTTGGAAATATCGTTATTTTCGATATCGATAATTTTCGATAACGAAAAGTAGGTTTTAATAGTAGCAATATGTTCGGAACACCCACAACTTGCTTCGCTTAGGCCTTAAAAAATTTCGTTATTTTTGAGCTACGACGCACCGTTTAGGAGATATTTACGATTGAAGTTTTCGATAGCATAAGTTAACGAAAAGTAGTTTTTAAAATAATTGTTCTGTTACTGACCAGATCAGTGGGACTAAAAGAGCCTAAATTAACTAGTTATAACCAATTTATGACAAGTTACGCGGTATCGATAATTTTCGATAGCGAAAAGCAGGTTTTGATAGTCGCAATACGTTCGGAATACCCACAACTTGCTTCGCTTAAGCCTTCAAAAATTTCGTTATTTTTGAGCTACGACGCACCGTTTAGGAGATATTTACGATTGAAATTTTCGATAGCGAAAAGTAACGATTTGTCATTTTTTTAAAAATACACTATCGTTGACGAAATCAATGGGACTAATGGAGCTTAAATTCATCAATTATAACCAGTTTATGATAAATAATTCTTTATCTTTGCTAGTTCTCGAACAGAACATTCTAAAACTGTTGTTAAATATCTTTATTTAGCTTCTATTTCAATAATTCTTCTAATAGTGATATTAGTTTTTCGACATCTTTATTAATTTTCGAATAGAAACTTTTGTCAAATGTTTTCACTTGTATTTAGCTTGTTTTTCGATGACTAAACAAATGGTGAAATAAATTTTTCGATATCTTTGTTGATATCCAGATAGAACATTCTCGAACTTTCGTTAAAGTTCGCTACATGGATCCTTTTTAACTAACTAATTCGATGGTGAAATCAAGTTTTGGATATCTTATCTGATTTTCGCATAGAATATTCTAGAGCTTTTACCGAATTTCATTTTTTGGTCACTTTTTTGATGAACAATCTAATGGTGATGCCAAATTTTCAATAATTGTTCTGATTTCCAAAAAGAATATTCTAGAACTTTTGCCGAATTCTGCTATTTGGATACTTTTTTGATACCCAAACCAATGGCGAAGTCGGTTTTTGGATATATTTTCTATTTTCAGAATAGAATATTCTCGAATTTTTGCCGAATTCCGCTAATTGATCGCTTTTCGATGAAAAATTGGGTGGTGAAATCAGATATTCGATATTTTTTGTAATTTTCAAAAAGAATATTCTGGAACTTTTTCTAAATATCGGTACTTGGTTACTTTTTCGTCGGTCAATCCATTGATTAAAGATTTTTGATATCTTTTCTGATTATTGAAAGAATATTCTAGAACTTTTGCCAGATTTTGCTATTCAAGCATCTTTTCGATGACCAACCCAGTGGTGAAATCGAATTCTTTAATGGTTTTAATTTATCTATATCTTTGTAGAAGAAATATCTCCTCATAAAAATTTACAAGATTACGCTCCTCTCAGATATGTTTATTCAATTTGTGTATGGAATTCAATTTTTTGACAGGATGATATATAGTTCTAGTGTATGGAAAAAATTTTTTTATTCAGTTAGATGTTTACATAACTCACATGCAGTTGATCAAATTAAACTGTGTTCGTTCGTCGCGCGAGCGATGTTACAAACTTAAATTGAGCGACTATGTTATTTATATGAAATTTAATTGTTTTCAAAACAAAATATATTTGTAGAGTACCTCTTTAGTTCGTGTCACCCAAACTATAAAGCGCATTTAGAAAAAAATTATAAATGTACTTATGAAAAATAGATAAATTATGTGCCGCTTCTAACGAATGGTGAAACGTTTTTCCGGCAATTTTTGACAGGATAATTTATTACCTGCACTATGAATCCTCGCATTACTTATGAATAATGCTCGCTCAATTTAAGTTTGTAACATCACTCGCGCGACGAACGAACACAGTTTAATTTGATCAACTGCATGTGAGTTATGTAAACATCTAACTGAAGAAAAAATTTTTTTCCATACACTAAAACTATAAATCATCCTGTCAAAAAATTGAATTGTTGAAAAAACATATATGAGAGGAGCGTGTCTTGTAAATTTTTATGAGGAGATATTCCTTGTACAAAGATACAGATAAATTAAAACTATTACATAATTAGATTTCACCACTGGGTTGGTCATCGAATAGATGCTTGAATAGCGAAATCTGGCAAAAGTTCTGGAATATTCTTTCAATAATCAGAAAAGATATAAAAAATCCTTAATCAATGGATTGACCAACGAAAAAGTAACCAAGTACCGATATTTAGAATAAGTTCTAGAATATTCTTTTGGGAAATTAGAAAAAATATCGAATATCTGATTTCACCACCAAATTTTTCATTGAAAAGCGATCAATTAACGGAATTTGGCAAAGGTTCGAGAATATTCTATTCTGAAAATAGAAAATATATCCAAAAACCGACTTCGCCATTGGTTTGGGTATCAAAAAAGTATCCAAATAGCAGAATTCGTCAAAAGTTCTAGAATACTCTTTTTGGAAACCAGAACAATTATTGAAAATTTGGCATCACCATTAGATTGTTCATCAAAAAAGTGACCAAAAAATGAAATTCGGTAAAAGCTCTAGAATATTCTATGCGAAAATCAGATAAGATATCCAAAACTTGATTTCACCATCGAATTAGTTAGTTAAAAAGGATCCATGTAGCGAACTTTAACGAAAGTTCGAGAATGTTCTATCTGGATATCAACAAAGATATCGAAAAATTTACTTCACCATTTGTTTAGTCATCGAAAAACAAGCTAAATACAAGTGAAAACATTTGACAGAAGTTTCTATTCGAAAATTAATAAAGATGTCGAAAAACTAATATCATTATTAGAAGAATTATTGAAATAGAAGCTAAATAAAGATACTTAACAAAATTTTTAGAATGTTCTGTTCGAGAACTAGCAAAGATAAAGAATTATTTATCATAAACTCGTTATAATTGATGAATTTAGGCTCCATTAGTCCCATTGATTTCGTCAACGATAGTGTATTTTTAAAAAAAAATGACAAATCGTTACTTTTCGCTATCGAAAATTTCAATCGTAAATATCTCCTAAACGGTGCGTCGTAGCTCAAAAATAACGACATTTTTGAAGGCTTAAGCGAAGCAAGTTGTGGGTATTCCGAACGTATTGCGACTGTCAAAACCTACTTTTCGCTATCGAAAATTATCGATACAGCGTAACTTGTCATAAATTGGTTATAACTAGTTAATTTAGGCTCTTTTAGTCCCACTGATCTGGTCAGTAACAGAACAATTATTTTAAAAACTACTTTTCGCTAACTTACGCTATCGAAAACTTTAATCGTAAATATCTCCTAAACGGTGCGTCGTAGCTCAAAAATAACGAAATTTTTGAAGGCTTAAGCGAAGCAAGTTGTGGGTATTCCGAACGTATTGCGACTGTCAAAACCTACTTTTCGCTATCGAAAATTATCGATACCGCGTAACTTGTCATAAATTGGTTATAACTAGTTAATTTAGGCTCTTTTAGTCCCACTGATCAGGTCAGTAACAGAACAATTATTTTAAAAACTACTTTCCGCTAACTTACGCTATCGAAAACTTTAATCGTAAATATCTCCTAAACGGTGCGTCGTAGCTCAAAAATAACGAAATTTTTGAAGGCTTAAGCGAAGCAAGTTGTGGATATTCCGAACGTATTGCGACTGTCAAAACCTACTTTTCGCTATCGAAAATTATCGATACCGCGTAACTTGTCATAAATTGGTTATAACTAGTTAATTTAGGCTCTTTTAGTCCCACTGATCAGGTCAGTAACAGAATAATTATTTTAAAAACTACTTTTCGTTAACTTACGCTATCGAAAACTTTAATCGTAAATATCTCCTAAACGGTGCGTCGTAGCTCAAAAATAACGAAATTTTTGAAGGCTTAAGCGAAGCAAGTTGTGGGTGTTCCGAACATATTGCTACTATTAAAACTTACTTTTTGTTATCGAAAATTATCGATATCGAAAATAACGATATTTCCAAAATGGATGATTTAAGGAAAGGAAGTATCCTTTCAAATATATAACATCTACTGTAAATTATACTTATTTTTCGTTAGCAAAATCTTTCGATCGAAAACAGATTGCAAATAGTATCCAATTTTTTTAAACTTATGGTTGTGATTTTTTTATAACAACTGCAACTAAAAACTAAATTACTTATTAGTTAATACTAATAGTTGAATTTTTCAGTCATTAGTTGCAAAAAAATATTTTTTTCATTGGTTTTTTATTATTAATTGCAACCAACATCTAGGCATCTAGCCAGTATTGACTACTGTTTTGTTGAAAATTAATATGTGAATGAGGTGTGCTATATTTCAATGAAAGTAACATTTACGTTTGCATAAACATAATAACAATTCAAATTTTTAAACGACTATAGATTTTAAAATTATTATTTATTGTCGTTTTTTGACCCCCCGTACTTGTTTTTGCGCTCCTGGAAAAGGATTCAATTTTTTGACATAATGATTTATACTACACTACAATTCCTCGCTTTACTTATGAAATAAAATATGTATGTAATTCACTCACACAAATACACAATTTACTGTTTGTGTGAATATCAAACTAATTTTTTAAAAGATTAGTTCGATGTGTATGTATGTGTGTGTACTGTGTAGTATTCTATGTACACGGTACACACACACACAAACACACACAGGTAAAGAAAAAAATACATTTTAGCATGTATGTATGTGTATATGTATGCATTTATTGACAATGATTTGTGCATAGAACACTAGAAGCCAACTAACATAAAAAAAGTGAAATTCGCTTGGAGTCATTTGTTAGTCAGTCACAGCTTAAGGCATTAGTCCGTCAGTAGTCGTCGTCGAGTCAACACACCATTATATTAACAATATACCCATTGTTAGTTGAGCACGTTGAACAGCTCTCTCTGGTAATACGTGTGATGTGATTGTATGTGTGTATACACATACTACTACAAAAAACCAAACTAATACACTGCAAACAGTGTGTATGTACACAAACAAACTACGTCACAAACTCATTACAAGTGGAACAGAGGCAAAGCCAATCTAGTTTGTCCCCTTGGATTTGTGCTTCCGGCATATCTTAACATTCATAATAAAGTACAAACAACTGGGTGTTAATTTTAATAACAAGCCAGGCCTCATATGACTCACATATCTTTGGAACTGTAAAAAAAAATCAAAATAGTATTCAAATAGTATAGGTATTTTTAAAAATTTCGTTTTTCTCTTTTAGGTATTCTAAATAATAATTGATAAATTAACATTATATTCAGTAGTTATTGATGAATAGCATTTTTAAAGAGCGTTCATGCTGTACCGGAAGTAGGATATTATAATTTTAAAAGGGATTGGTTGCAAAAAATTCTCATGTTGGTTATATTAGTTTCTCCCCCCATATTCTAGAAACAGTTTTGAGAAATTTTTAATTATCTTTTACAGTTCCAAATATATGAGACCGGTTTGTTTTTAAATTAACACCTTGTTGTTAAATTGACACATATTTTGTAAATCGGTAAAATGACCTAATGACTACTAACCTATATTTTTATAAAGCTATGTTTCATGTACAATGACCTACAAAAATTTTAGAAAATTCTAATTGTTTGGAATAATTTTTTTTACAGAAATTTTTTAAGCTGATCTAAGTCAATGATATAGATTACTGACAAAGTACGTTACAGATGTTTGCTAAATTTATAAGTCGGTTACAGATGACCTGCAATTGTTTTATTACAAAATATGCTAACATTTTTTTGTACGCTACTGTACACTTAATTTCAAAAGATTCAGTAAATAAGTACATAAACATATTTTGTTGACGAAAAGTTTAACATTCAAAAAAAAACAAAAACAAAAAATATGTTAGGTAGTCAGAGCCTGATTAAGGATTTTTTTCTAGGGGCCAAGTTTTTGACAATCAAAAATTTCTGAAATGAAACATAATCGGAACAAATTAACTAGCAAAACTTAAAAAGTATCACAGTAAAATAGTAAACCCTTGTTTTCAGTAACATCATGGAAAACGAATCACCAGCTACTACCACAAAGAAAAAAAGGGTTCAATGGACTTCGCAGCAGATGGAAAACGCTGTTAAAATGGTAGAAAGAGGTAAACTATCTACATATGCTGCTGCAGCCAGATACAACATCCCAAGAAGAACCCTACGCAACCATGTAGCGAGTGGGTCGACTACACGAAAGCTAGGTCGGTCGGCTATATTGACTACAGAACAAGGAGCTGGACTTGTCAGAAGAATCATACGTTTGGCTGATGTTGGAGTGCCGTTGACATCAAAGATGTTGCGCGTACAGGCTTTTTCATTCTGTAAAATTAAGAAAATTCCAAACACTTTCAATGATGCCAAAAACGTCGCGGGGAAGAAATGGTTGAGGTTATTTCTCAAACGACACCCTGAATTAGCACGTCGTAAAGCACAGATGATGAATCCAGCTCGTGCTCAAAAATTAAATAAAGATATTGTTAGCGATCACTTTTCCAAATACAAAAGTGTACTGGATAAACTTGAAATTGAACATAAACCTGAAAGCATTTACAACATCGATGAAAAAAATTGTCGCATATCTTTGCACAATCAACAGGAAGTTCTGACAGCCAAAGGGAGAAAAAGAGTTCATCAAATAGCGAATGAGCATGCTGAAAGTGTGACTATGGTAGGCTGCGGAAATGCTATAGGATCAGTTATTCCGCCAATGATATTGTTCAAAGGCGAGAGACGAAAGCCAGAATTCCAAGACAATTTACCTACAGGCTCTCTGGTGAAGATGACGCCAAAAGGAAGTATGACGACAGAAACTTTCATAGAGTTTATTAATCATTTGCATAAATACAGAACATCAGGGCCATGTCTCCTCATATTTGATGGTGCAAAATGCCACCTGGACTTTACTATTGTCGAGGAAGCTGAGAAATGTGGCATTACTTTATATTGTCTTCCGTCAAATACCACGCACGAGTTACAGCCCATGGATAAATCTGTTTATCGTTCTTTTGAGCACCATTGGGACCAAGAGTTGATTAAATACGTCAGTCAGCATCCCGAACGAACCCTTAACAAGACAAGCTTCAATGTCATTCTCTCACAAGTATGGCCGAAATGTATGACTATTACCAATATCTCGAATGGGTTTCGCGCTACAGGGTTATATCCATATAACCCAGATGCTATTCCTGAAGTGGCGTTTGCGCCCTCTGCGTTGTCAGAACTGCCAAATCCTACAAACAGTGAGAATATTGCTGTCTTATCTGATGAATTGGGGGAACAAGAGATTTCAACTGCAAATGTGGAAGATTTAGATGGGTTAGGCACAGATACTGAGAATTTGCCACTGTCCTTGCTCTCAAAAAACAACCCAAATGCTGGAACTCCACAAAAGATAGACAACCAATCAACCACGTGTGAGATTCATGAATTTTTACCAACTCCTAAGTTTAAAGTTGTAGCGACTGCTCCACGCAAGAAGTCTCTGAATTACAGAGCTCAAGAGGTAACAAAAGATTTATTTGGTGACAGTGCTACGAATTCCACATCACAGATTATTGTACCATCATCAATAGTAGATGTTCCTGGTACTTCATCTATGATAAAGATTAACACAAAGACACCAAAATCAGCGTCAGTTACTAGCTGTACATCTGCACAACCTGAAGTTGCTGCAACGCGAAAGCGAACCTCAGTAAAGACTGCTTCTTTGACAGCAGATAAGCCTACGGAATATAAAGAAAAACGTCACGATAATAAACCTTCTTGGTACTGTCCAGCTTGTAAAAAAGATCGAGTTGATGATATGCGACAATGTCTTACTTGTGGCGTTTGGTATCATGAGGTGTGTGTTGGACTCACACCTGCTGATAAAATATTTTACTGTTCAGGAGATTGTCTAAAAAAAGATGAAAAAGGCTGATTGATATAGTACTTTTACATGATAAGAAACTCGTTAAATCTAAAATGATGTTTACTTGTTTTTATTAAGGCTTTATTAAGACACAGGGTTCCCAATAAGGTCAAAGTGACATTTTAGTTATTTGTGTTCACAAAAGTGTGATTTTTGTTTCTAAAGCAATTTTGTTCCATTTATTACAAAGTTTAATAAATAAATATAAGTATTCCAAATTACCAGTGCATTGTTATTATAAACCCGCTAGTTAGATAATATAAAAATTAAGGTAGGCCTTATTTGGGTCACCTACCTTACATTGGTTTGAAATTTGCTTATGGTTAAACTTTTTGTATTTTCTAAAACCAATTTTAGGTAAGAAATATAACATTCAGATCTGTGATAATACCTAATACATCAGTGCATTTAATGCTACACTGTGTTACAAAATATTTAAGTACCTAACTTTTTTAAGTAAATTATTTTAAAAACATTAAATTTTTTTTATATATTAATCAGATTAGGGTGTGTCCACGGTAACTCACGTTACCAAGTGAATCAAAATTTAATAGTTTTTGTATTATAACAACACTAAGTTAAAACATTTTTTAATTGGAATTTTTCCTAGTATTAGCATGATGATCTGCTTTTACCATATTTTTTTTTAAAGCTTTTGGGTTGTCCACAACTGAAATAATAATTTAAACATTTCGGTAACTCACGTTACAAAAAAGGGACAGTACAAAATTTACGTTGGAGTCAATTGCTTTTTTCTGCTCCCGATTCAAAGTTACAAGAATAATTTTTTTTTTTTATATTCAACCTGTGTGTGTTATATAGAAGATGTTAAGTTTGTCAAAATTTTCCTATGCCTGTAGAAGACTTTATTATTAAAATTCCATATCAATGTCGGTAACTCACGTTACGGTAACTCACGTTACATTTTGTCTTCATTGGAAAATAGTCTGAAAACAGTTATATAAAATAATTATTATTTGTATACATTACTCAAATCAATGTATACAGTTTTTAAAAGAATATTTTACAATGTTGAAGCCCTTTTTTATATAGAAGTATTTAGAAAAGAAGTGTTTGGGCAAACAAATTAAGCGACACATATGAAATACTAGAAATTACTAAATATCAGAATAACAGAAAAATTTTATAATACCTGTTATAAACTATAAAATACTAGTCTTAAACAATAGAAGTTTTAAACAGAAGGTGAAAAAGTAGCCTATTTATTTTAATCCTACAATTTTTAATAGGCTGTCTTATAATACTGGTTAAAACATTTCTAAATTCATAATGGGAAACCCTTACTGTTTTTTACTTCTCTTTAATATTAACTGATCTTTTGAACTTCAAGTACATCCTACCACCTTTCATTTCAATTTCTGGGTACGGAAGTACATTTAAAACCTGTTAACATTAACAAAAGTAACGTCATTTTCATCTATTTTGAAAAGTTTGTTATTTTGTCCAGATACACTCTTCAAACACATAACTTTTGCTCAGGGATGGCATCCACATTACTCTGGCACACATAATTTCTCGAATAAAGAAACAACTAAAGAAATAACTCCTATTTAAGAAACTCCGTAACGTGAGTTACCAGAATGGTAACTCACGTTACATTTTTTAGGTACGTTAAATTTACATTTTTGTTTTTTGTAAAAATATAAAAAAATTAGTTCTGCAATCAATGAGTTATTTGTGATGAGAATACAAAAAATCATATGTCTAAGTCCAATTTCCTAAAAGTTACAGAAACAAATTAATGTTTTGGTAACTCACGTTACAGTTACTGGGTTGCTAATCTTTCATCCATTTCATAATTTTATGAAATTAGTTTGAATTAAAAGCTTTAGGGTTATAGTTACCTTAGATCCTGTAGATCATTCTTCTTTTATCAAAACTTCTCAATTTTCAACTATAACTGTAACATTATTCTTAAAAAGGATACAAAAAAATCAACACACCATTAACAATCAACATAGCCTCCAAACAACTGGCAAAAAAACAAACAAAACACAAGTTCCCTGCAAAAACAGAGTGGTACCCACTTCCTACATCTAATACACAACACAATACCAGTAATATTATAATTTTATCATATTTTTTATTTTTTTATGTTATGGACCTTTTCTCGTGGACAGACCCATTAACTTAAATAAAATAAAAGACGTAGTCATTACCTAATATGTCATTGGTCGGTTTGAATACCAAATAGATAGATATGAGTAGATATAAAACACCGGAGAAATATTTATTAACAGTAGTAAATTTGTCTAAATATTTAAAAAATCCTCCTAATGTTAAAATAGTAATTGGAATTGGGTCCGTCTTTGCACAACTTTCCAATTATTTTAAAACGGACATGGGATCATATCCAGGTGATAATGTTGAGGAAGCCTTAGAAATACTACAATTTTTTAAGGAAAATAATAATTGGAATAATAAAAATCAGTCTAGAGGTGTGTCTGGTTACAGTAATAATAGTAGTTTTAATGGTCGATATGACCAATATAACAATAACAATTTAAATGGTATGCAATCACGAAATCGAAGTTATAACCGAAATCAAATACAGTTAAGAAGTAGAGATTTCAATAATAATAATAACGGTCGAGTATATTCTCGGAATCAAAACTATAACAATTACATAAACAGTAACGGTAATTATGAATTTAATAGAAATAGGTATAACCGTTACAACAATAATTCCATAGGTAGTCGTTTAGGGTCGACTTTTAATAATTCTAATAGTAGTGAAAGTGGCATTATAGCCAATCAACCGGGTGGAACCTTAATTAGGGTTAATAGTATTGAAACTTTCCAAACAGAACCTGAATCGGCTACAACGCAAAATACGGGAAATAATTTATTCAAATTGAATACCACTGATAATCAACAAGAAATTGGAATCCGCAATTCATCCGAATTAAAATATTATTACGATAGATAATTCAATAAATTGTCATATAAACTACCGTTGATATAAAAATATGTAATATAGTATATACGCTTTATGTTAAAAAATTAACTAAACTACAGAATGTACCAGTTCAATTCATCTTATACGATTTATTAATTTCTGTTTTATAACTGATAAATTATAATAATTGTTGATTCATGTATTTGAATATATTTTGAAACGAAGGTACGATTTTTTTTTTATAAATTCATTTAAATAATTGATTCTGGATTATTATTAAATTAAATGTAATAATCTTGTACTAGTTGAGTGCGATTAGGAGAGATCTGACTTTGTACGGTTAGTAAGCGGCAAAATTTCCAAACCCTTAACCTCATTACTACATAAAGATAAAGAATTTATTTGGAGTGACGAATGCGAAAAAAGTTTTCAAACATTTAAAGAAATACTAACCAAAGAACCTTTATTAAAATATCCAGATTTCTCGAAACAATTCATACTAACAACCGACGCATCCAACATAGGAATAGGAAGCATTCTAGCTCAGAAATATGATAATGAGGAGCTACCCATTACATATTTTAGCAGAACTTTGAGCAAAACCGAACAAAATTATTCCGTAAGCGATAGGAACTTTTAGGGATAATAGAATCAGTCAAGCATTTCCGACCATACTTATATGGTACCGAATTTATCATTGGCACAGATCACAAGCCCCTAGAATGGCTAATGAACTGTCGAGACCCTACGTCGAAACTAGTACGATGGCGTCTCAAGTTAGAGGAATACAATTATAAAATTATATACAAAAGCGGACGAAAAAACACTAACGCGGATACCTTGTCACGACCAGTATTAATCGTTCAAGATTTATTATCAGAAAAATCATTGTCTAATTTTAAAAAATGTTCAGAAAGTATAATTGAACCTATTATTTATAACCAATCGAACTTACCATTAGAGGACTTAGATAATTTAGTATTACCATTCTCTGTAGATCAGTCCAATAATAACAAATTTTCCGAATTTATAAAATCAAAATTAAAAAATACTCAACTCATTTTAAATCAAACTAAATTTATAAATCACGATAATAAAAACCTCTATATACTACCTTGTAAAAATAACGCTTTAGATCAAATAACTTTAGAAAACCTATTTGAGTCACTATATACATTGTATCAATGGACACAAATTTTAAAACCACCATTTATCTATATTTACGATATACCACAATTATCAATTTTAATTCCAGAAGACACATTTAACAAATTATTATTTTATTTCTTTTCTGAAACTGAAACAGAAATAAACATTTTACGAAGTAATACCATAATTGTAAGGGATCACAATGAACGCAAACTGTTAATAAAACAGGCCCACGATGATCTTACCTCTGGACACAAAGGTGTCAAAAATACCATAAAAAAACTTAGGCAGAAATATTTCTGGAAAACTCTCTCTAAAGACGTGGAAGAATACATAAAAGCTTGTCCTCAGTGCCAGGTTAATAAGGTACCGAAAAATAAAAATCCACCGATGGTAATAACAGAAACACCATCCAGCTTCAACGAAATGGTATCTCTCGATATCATGGGACCCTTCGCTGTAACCGAAGCAAACAATCGTTACGTAATTACGATTCAAGATAATCTTACGAAATTTATAAATGCGTACCCAATACCCCAAAATAATGCAGAATATACTGCATTAAAATTTCTAGATCATTGTACTAAATATGGCTTCCCAAATATTATCGTCACGGATAACGGGATCAATTTTACAAACAATATGATCAAAGAAATTCACCGTATTCTAAACATCAAACATAAACAAACAACACCCTACAACCCACAAAGTAACGGCAGTATAGAAAGAAGTCACCAAGAGCTTAAAAATTTCCTTCGCAACTATGTAAATGATAACCGCAACGACTGGGATCATTACATACAATTAGCATGTTACTCCTACAACACCACAGAAAACCGAAATACCAAATTCACTCCTTATGAACTTGTATTCGGTGAAAAAGCTAAAGACTTAAAAACGAAATCTAATTTGCCCACTTACAATCATTTAACTACCGACATAAAAAATAAAGTAACTAATTTAAGAAAAAACGCGAAAACAAATTTAACTAATTCTAAAACGAAAAACAAGGAGTATTACGACAAAAATACCAAAGAAAAAACTTTCCAAATAGGTCAGCAAGTCCTCATGTTTGATAACGTTGCGCACAAACATAATAAGGACAAAAAATTAAAGTTATTACAAAGCACCATTTAAAATATTAAAAATTTACCCTGAAAAACAAGTAGCCCTTTTAAAACTAAAAAAAAAAAAAACCGAAAAATGGATACATGATAAACATTTGAAACCTTTTGTTTCAGATGATTCTAATGCCGTACCTCATTCTGTTACTGACGAACCAGTGCCAGGGCCAAGTAACTACTGAAAAACTAAAAAATACAGGCGTATACTATAACCATTTAGGCGAAGCTAAAATCATAAATAACTATTTATCACTCATCCATTATTTTAATATAAGTTTTGTAGAGAAAATTATAGTAAATATCCCTAATTACTTAATCAAGTTAGACTCATGTAAACTAAATCAAAATGAACAACAATGCAAACTAACATATACACTTTATGAATTAGAATATAACGATTTAAATGACAGATTAACAGATCTATCTGAAAGTTATTTTGAAACTCTAAAACGACAGAAAAGGGAAATCCACTACGAACACGGTTGGTTCCATGCCAACGGAAATATTTGGCACAAACTCACCAGAAGTCCCGACGCTACAGATGCAGATTTTTTATTTACAAATGTGAATAAACTAGTTAAAGAACAAAATGACGTAAAGAAAATCTTGCAGTATCAAATTAGAATCATCACAGATAGCAGCCGCGGCGATAGCGGGCCCCGCGCATATTGGGGGCCCCCAAGACATCAAGAAAAAATATTTTTTATTTTTATTTTAACTGTACTGATTTTATAGATTTTAATTTTATTGTATTCTAACTGTACCAATTCCAGTCTTTTTTAACCGACCGATATTTTTATTTTTATTTTTTATGGACACTCATATGTTTTTCATAGACACACAACCAATAACTATTACTAACAAATTCCAGTTCTCCGAACAAACGTAATTGCAGCGTACACAAAGAAAGTTGTCATTTACAGACGTCCAACAGTGTTTATGATGTTCTGATTATTTCTTCATTAAGTGGGTTTTCTCCTTATAATACCCCACATATATATATAAGGTCTCAGCATATGATAAAAATGCAATAATGCTACAACGGGGTGTACCAGTTGAAATGTTCTTTCACTTACAAATTTTACAGTTTTGAAGACGAAAACGCATGGCAAGCATATGTCCTAATTTCAAAGGATTCATATCCTTGAATAAGATTTCCAGATCTTTTTGATTTTATTATTATTTGTAAGTATATCTATAATAGATACGATAGATACTAAAAAAGGTTTTTTGACACGTTTTTGGTAAAATATGATATTTTCAGGCAGTAGGTCATAAAACAATAAAAATAATAGTAACAATACATAACTATAAAAAAAAATAAATTTAAAATTTTGAAAATTTTCTTACTTGCCAAAAAAAATCAAACAGTATATAATTTGCCTTAGTACTGAGCACCGTATTAATGTTAGTATTATTACAGTAATTTAATTCCTGTGAGGGCATAATTTTATTGATTTTAAGATAAAAATCACTTATTTTGAAATTTTCAAAATTAATTTTCTAGATCGTGAGTGTAAAAACGTTACTTTTTATTTTTCGTGATCGTGCGTAAATGTGAAAAAAATTTTTCCTTGTTCGGACGTGAGTACAAAAGTAAATTTGTGACTGTGCGTAATCGTGAATAAAAATTTACTTGCACGTGTGTTTCGCCGTAGCAAATATTTAACAGACAGTTTAAATCATTATTTAAATTTGAATCATAATTTATAGTTTTCAGTTATTATTTAAAATGGCAGATAAACGAAAGTATTTGAGCGGTTCTCAAAAACGTAAAATACAGCAAGAAAGAGCTGAGAAAGATAGTAAGTTGCCAAAAATTGACTCATTTTTCCAAAAACCAAAATTAGACTTAAATATACATACAAATATAGAAAGTACAAGTAGCACATCGGTAACTGTAGTTGCAGATCATAATATTAGTAGTAATATAGTTAGTGTTAAGGGTAGTGCCGGTAGTGACAATTTAAATGAAAGTGGTACTGGTGATATTGTCTTCGATGAGCATATTAAATTTCCAACTGATATTGGACTTTTCCCTGGACCTATTTCTAACGAAATTAAAGAAAAAGTAATAGCTGGTGAACCTTGCCGACCTCTAGGTCCATTTCCTCAAGATAAAATTTCGAAAAGGTCTTTTAGTATTAAATACTATTCTTATAAAACTATAACTGGCCAAAAAGTGGACAGATACTGGTTGTGTTATTCTCCTAAATTAGATGCTGTCTACTGTGAACCTTGTTGGCTTTTCAGTGAATGCCAAGAATCAAAGGTTTGGCGTAGTGGAATTCGAGATTGGCAAGGTTTAAGTAAAAAAATTAAAAAACATGAATCTAGTAAATCTCATTTAAATGCTATCGTGACTTATGCTACGTGGAAGAAAAATAAAACTTTAATTGACAAAATATCGGAGGAGCACCGAAAATGGAAGGAAATATTCACTCGAATTATTGATGTTGTTAGAACACTTGCGCTTTGTTCAATGCCGTTTCGAGGTCATCGAGAAAATTTACAGCTAATTACCCCTGAAAGTGGAAATTTTCTAAATATAATTGATCTCCTGTCTCGATATGACTCTTTGCTTAGAGCTCACATAACGAATGAGAAAAGCAGAAATAAGTATTTACACCATGAAATTCAAAACGATATTATAGGTTTACTTGCTCGTTCAGTTTTGAACACCTTAATAGATAGAATAATTTCAGCTCCATTTTATTTGCTGATTTTAGACACCACGCAGGATGTATCAAAAAAAGATCAAATGAGTGTTGTGGTGAGATATATTACAGTAACTGAAACACATCCTGGTGAAAACACTCTGGAGATAAATGAGTCATTCTTGGGATTTTTCGAAATTACTGATCAATCTAGTGAAGGTTTTGAACATAGCATTTTAAAGTTCTTAAAGGGAATAGGTATAGATATAGAAAAATGTCGGGGTCAAGGTTATGATGGTTCGTCGACGATGAGTGGGCAGTACACTGGTTTACAAAAAAGAATTAAAAATTTGGTGCCAGCAGCTGATTATGTACACTGTGCAGCACACAACCTTAACCTAGTGATTAATGATTCTGTTTCCAATATTACTGAAGTAACTCAATTTTATGATATAATTCAAAAAACGTATGTCTTCTTTAGTGCCAGTCTTCCTCGTTGGCAAACTCTCAGTAAAATTTTGGAAGAAGATTTAGTGAAGAAAAAACTAACGCTCAAAAAAGTGTGTCCAACAAGGTGGGCGTCGCGACACGACTGTCTCTTGGCAATAAAAAACAATTTTAAATCAATAATGAAATGTCTTACAAATATCATATTGTTCAGTAGTAAAAAAACAGAGGTAGATGAAGCATTGTCTATTAGAAAGCATTTAGATTCCTTCGAATTTATATTAATGATAACTTTACAAAGTAAAATTCTGAATCTTATTAATATAACATCTGAAAGTCTTCAAAGTAAGACAAGCGATCTTGACAAAACATGTTTTTTTATGAGCCGCACTCTCGAGAAATTGCAACATTTGAGAACAAATTTCTTAGAATTCTTGACGGAAGCACAAAAACTGGCCAAGACGTGGAAAATTCCAATTGAATTAAAACAAAAACGCAAACGAACTGTGAAGCGTTTTTATGACGAAATAGCCTTAGATCATAGAATTGAAGACCCGCTAAAAGCATTTGAAATAAAAATATTTAATGCAACATTAGATATTACAATTAATCAGATAAAAAATAGATTCAGTGGCTTAAAAAATATAGTAGAAAACTTTTCATTTTTAAACCCAAAAAATTTAACAGAACTCAGTGATGAGGAAATAACAGAAAGGGCAGTCATTTTAATAAATAAGTACCCTAGTGATATTAGTGAAAATTTGGTAGATCAATTATTGTCATTCAAATCTTTACTAAATAAAGAGATTTGTACAAAAAAAAATGTGAAGAACATTGCGAAACTATTAATTGAAGAAAATAGTTTGCTTATGAGCAGCTTTCCTGACATTGTAACAGCTGTGCAACTTTACCTGACGCTACCAGTGACGACAGCAACTGCAGAACGAAGTTTCTCTAAGCTTAAAATTATCAAAAATTATTTACGAAGTACAATGAGCCAGACAAGATTAAGTGATTTAGCAATCTTAAGCATTGAACAAGAAGAAACTAGAAAAATAAATATAGACCAAATAGTGGAAAAGTTTATTACAATGAAAAAACGTAGATTAGGAAAGGAGTAAGAATAATTTTGATTTAGTTTAGTGCTTTTATTTTGACCTGAAAAACTTTGAAAACAATGCTACTTCTTTATTAAATAACTTTGTGAGTATAAAATTTTATCTTGTTTTCTTCGTATTTTAAGTTAACTTAGTTTTAATGACGAGCGATTTAACAATATTGACTTAGGATTACACTTACTTTGAGGTAAGTTTTATAACTTTCAAATTTTTGCTAGTCGATATATATAACTAACATAAAAAATAATTTTAATTTTTGATATGGCCGTATTCTTATCTAATATTTGTTTTATGATTTATAATATTTGTAATGAATGAATGGAGAAAGAAATTTCTCAGTAATTAAAATCCTCATTATAATCCGGCCAGTCAGTCAAAAAAGGTTAGGATAATAAAACATTTTGAAAACTGTGTATATTTAACACGTTGATGGTCATGAAAGATTATGAGAAAACGCTCCACTAATAAACTGTTTAGACAATTAATACACCAATTACATACTCTTACAGGTGCATAATATGTATAGTGCCTAAACAGAGAGAGCCACGTTTGTTTATGTAATCTTGTAAAATTGTAACAATAACTGGTGTATTAGTTGCCACAATACGGTATTAATTAACCGACTGTCAACGTGTTAATCGTACATATTTAAAGTTTTATTACTCTAAACGTACATATTTTTTGAAAGGTTTTATTACCCCAACTTTATTTAATCAGTTTTTCGGATAAATAGATTGGTCGTGGTAGATTTTGTCTACGTGAATCATGGTATATGTATATTTGATGAGTACCGTTAGCTACCCCCACGGCCATTGTCTTTTGACCCTTCTGTTACCGCCTCCCCTTCCTGCCGACTCATTTTGCCGATTACATTTTTTCACCTCTAAAAAGGGGCCCCTACGAAAATCTTGCGGGAGGGCCCCGAAGGCCTTAGCGCCGCTACTGACAGATAGTATAATTCAATTAAACAAAACCCAAACACAGATACACATTGTTGAATCTAAATTTAACGAATTAGTGTCACAAACGACCAAAATAAATAATAAAATAAAAAACTTAGACGAAAAGGTTACAATGACTCAAATCGAAAACTTGTTCAAAGAATTACTCTCATTATTAAATAAACTAATAAGTAAATTCGAAAGATCAATAACTCTAGCGAGACATAATTTAGTTAATTTTGATATCTTACCTCGATACACGAATTGCAAAAATCTTAATTTACCCTTTCCCCCAACGTACAATAACGTCGAATACTATTATAAAATAGCCGACATAATGATTTACAACCTTAAACATACACTTGTTGTCGAAATTAAAATACCTTTAATTGATATCAACGAATACGATTTATTTCGAATATACTCAATACCTCAACCCGATCCACTACTAGCTAACCTTTACCAAACCATAAAAATCCAAAAACCCTACCTCTTCACAAGCAAAAATCGTTTTAAACATATATTAGAGCAAACACTGACGAATTGCATACCAACGCACACAATTTATCTGTAAAGAAGATACAACCTACAAAAAAAATCACAATGAATGTGAACTACAATTCTTCGATATAACAACACACAACATCCCAATCGAATGCGAAGTCATAAAATACTATGGTGAACACGAAATATGGCAGCAAATACATCCAAATCAATGGCTAGCAACCAGTTCAACACCAATCGCACTTACCGCAAATTGTAACACAATCAAACAGTACGAGATAAGAGAAGAAATCGTCAAAATAACGCTGGACTCACCATGCTACGCATTTACAAAACACACTGAACTTAGACTTACAACAACAAAGGCTATATATCATTTCAACGACTTCATACCAAAAATATCACTACAAAGTTGCGACGAATGCAGAAACAAAACGAAAGAAATCCAAAATTTAACGCCACTGCAACTACATTACAACAACTTAGAATAGAAAAATTGACGGACAACTTCCATTATCTGCAAACGCTGGATCAACAATTAAACAAAGAAATGAGCGAACATGTGGAATTCCTCGGAAAATCATTTTCAACTTCCAACTGGTTTTCCATCAAACTAACAGCTGGTATCGTAATTGTCCTACTATCCCTGTTTGGCTTCTAAAAATACGGATTACTTTCACTATTAAAATGTTCTATACCAAGATTGAATGGAACTTGCTGTACGAGCGGAAATGTATTCGAATATTTAATCAATGCTACAACAGAAAACGGGCACAACCGCCATCAGTCCATTTCGCCGCTACTCCACTAATGGAACCAGAGGACCAAATACAAACGTTAACCATAAGGACCATCCAAGACGCACATGAAAATTCCAAATCACCCAAGCCATCTTCAAGAAGAAGACGCCAAGATCCAATCGAGCTAAAACCTTTCAGGTTATAGTCGAATCTTCGAAGGGAGGATTGTAGTGATTTCACTACATTAACATTCCAACGTAAATCTAATGGACTCCAGAAAATCATTATCAGTCGGCTTTCACCTTCGCTATCGCATCATACGCAAGGACAGCAGTCGCCACTGGAAATCTACTGATTTCATCCTCGCTGTTGCATCGTTCATACAAGGACAACAGTCGCCACCGAAAATCTATTAATTACACTTTCACCCCAAAAAATCAATTAAGATAATATATATATCATTAACAAATTGTATAGCCAGCCAGTCAGTCAAAAATTTTAGTCGAACATTTTAAACCTGTAATTATTGTCACTTATTGTTGTTAATTATTTTATTATGCAATAAATGTAATAATAAAACATATTTAAAGTCTTTATTTTGAATTAACATTTCTAGAGTCAGATCGTTAGAGTGTGAATTGAAAGTGTTAAAATAATAAAGTTGAAAACTGAAAAGTAATTAATTCTTTAAACAAGAAGAAAAATCTACGAGAACAACTTTATTGTAAATTGGGTATAATTCCTCAATTAAAATGAATTGAATTACTGGTGTCAGAAATCCTGAAAGAGTTTGATCTTATACTTCAACTACGTCAATCTGGTGTCGGAAGTCTCGATCAACTCCAATCACATACGTCACGCACATCAGTACATCACTAACTGTGAGAGAATCAATGTCTTTTTTATTTAGTTCCGTATGTATAAGCTTCATAGGTTTTTCACATATATCATCAACGACACGTCTCTTTAAACAATTACTTAGTTTCTGTCTATTCAACGTAGACTCATCAAAAACCTGGTGATTATGATTTTCATTAAAATCACAACAACTTCATTACACACATTTAAAGTTTTAACATACGATTTACACCCACGTTGTATGCATTGCCAACGTTTCACATCCCCCGAGAGCATTTTGTAAAAATTATATTTATAATTATTTACAATTAACATGGGTTTGCCTTTTTCACTTATCATTTCGCACACTTCCATATCGAATTTTAGCTTTTTTGCACTTAAAAACTTACAAGTTCAGAGGGCAAGATAAGACGTGGCAAGATATGAAACGGACAACAAAAGAAGGACAATTGGCGGGGGGAAAGCCAATATTTAGAATTAAGTCCGTTAAAACACAGAATTCTAAAATTAATGAATGAAACCGCCGTGACTGGGCATCAGGAAATATCAGAGTTCGGTGGAACGGAGACTGTGAGTGAAATGATTTATAAATATTTGTTTATTACTAAAAATTTCATTTGTGTTTCATTTTTTTCAGAAAATTGATGACGTGGTGGAACAAGAACATTTTTATGAAATTGTACAGGAAGGTAAAGTTCATATTGTATATTTTATAATGAATTGTAAAATAAAGTAAATAAGAATTTCAGAACCTTCTGCCGTTCCCGAAGTTGTGGTGTTCCCGGACAAATTGGTCGAGAGAGTGGGTGTACCTATAGCAGGGCCATCCAGCAAAGATAATACGGCTGTGCCAGGCACTTCCAAAGAAGTACCAAAAAAAAAAAAGAAAATGTAATGTGGAATATTTAATGTACCAAACAAAAATTAACAGAAATAATTTAAACGTGCTGTTGCAGGTACTAAAGATCCAACACCAACAGCTGATCCTTTAGTAGAAGTACAAACAGAGGCGTTTGAATAGAAACAAAAATACTGGTGGAAATAAAAAAGAAAGAATTCGATTAATAACAAAAAATTATTATTAAAAAGGGAAGAGTTTTTATTTCGAAAAAAAATTAAGCTACAAACCTTAAAAATACAAAATAAATTTGTACATTATTCCAAGAATTTGTACAAACACAAAAAAAAGAATAAAATAATATGAAAATATAAATATCTCTTTATTTTGTATCAAACAAAATATAAACATTAAATTGTGTTCGCCAAAGTATGTCCGGTATGTCCCGTGACACATGAAATTATTATTTATGAAATAAATGGGATTCGTATTTCGAATACAATATACATATTACCTTTATTGTAAAATAAAAGATTGATACCCACATAAATTCATACGTCGCGGGAAAATAAAATTGGAAAACACTGATTATAATTAAACTTAATAACATAATAAATAATCAATTTGAAATATTGTTGAATATTTAAAAATAATAATATAAATCGTAGCGCGGCGTGACTGATTTAATTTAATTGGTATAAATAAATCCTTTCTGTTTGTTTTTAATTTAATACAATACGGCATCTAATTTCGGGCGGTAGTAATTTCCGCACCAAACAAAATATTATAGGTAAATTCCGCACTCATCTTTTGAAACTATCATAATCCTATGTGTATTTTCCGCACTAACAATTGAAAATAAAACTAATTATTTTTTGATAAAATTATATTTAACTGGTGTTATATGATACGTAAACAGGGTGTCAATTTAAAAACATGGCAGACCTTGTATCTTGAGAACGGTAATAGGTAATTAAATCTGTTAAAACAGTTTCTAGAACATCAAGGGGAAACCATTATGACCGGAATGGGAAACTTTTACAACCAACTCCTTAGACTTCAGCCACCTCAATCCTATTTTTTAAATTGTAAGACCCCACTTATGGTATATCATTAGAAAGTCCTTTAAAAATGCTGTTCATTAGTACCAAACACGTAACATTAAATTATGGAATATTTTTTGAAGATAGGTTAGGTTAGTTTAATTAGTTTTGACAATATACTTCCACTTTGATATAAAGCTAGGTGGTAAGGTTAGTTAAGGTTAGGTTAGTTTAGTTTAGTTTTGATAATATATTTCGACTTTGATATAAAAACTAGGTGGTGAGGTTAGTTTAGGTTCCCTTTGGTTAGTTTAGTTTCCCTTTGCCCGAATTCTTATGAAATAAAAGCAGTTAACTGAAAATGAGTCACCTGTCTGATTAGCATTTTTAGCATTTTCCTTTGCCTAAATTTTCATGATAATAAGGAGCTAGCTGAATATTAATCACCTTCATAATTAGCATTTCCTTTCGTCCAAATTTCTAAAAAAGTAGTTTAGTTTTTTTGTGAATATTTTAGGAATAAATGGAATGGCAATTATCAAAAAACTCACCCGGTATATAGGTTTGTCGTGTATATACTTATGTTAATTTTCTGATTAGTGCGGAATTTACCACATAGATTAACAAAGAGTTGATGCATTTTAAAAAAAGTGCGGAAATTACATGCGCCCCTAATTTCAACGGAAATTTTTGAGTTAATTGACTTTTAATCGGAAATTTTTAGGCCGGTAGTAATTTCCGCACCAAACAAAATATTATAGATAAATTCCCCACTCATCTTTTGAATCTATCATAATCCTATGTGTATTTTCCGCACTAAACAATTGAAAATAAAACTAATTTTTTGTGATAAAATTATATTTAACTGGTGTATATGATACGTAAACAGGGTGTCAATTTAAAAACAAGCCAGGCCTTGTATCTTTAGAACGGTAATAGGTAACTAAAATCTGTTAAAACAGTTTCTAGAACATGAAGGGGAAACCATTATGACCGGCATGGGAAACTTTTACAACCAACTCCTTAGACTTCAGCCACCTTAATCCTATTTTTTTAAATTGTAGCCCCCACTTATGGTATATCATTAGAATGTCTGTGTCCTATTATTTTTTTTCAGCTTGGAATGTTTAAAATTTTTATTATATTACATATTAAATTTTAGAAGTAAACGTCTTACTTCTTTTATCGCATTAGAACAAGGAAAAAGGTTTTTATAACTAATTGCAGAGTTTTTGAGGTATCAAAGTCCAACAAAAAGAACAGGTACTTAACCTAGAAAGCCTTCAAGGTATGTTGCAATATCTATGTAAAAGTGTACAAGTAATTGAGAATAATATGCAATTAACAAATAATAATATAAAATCTGAAGCAAATAATTTAAAAGATGTTTTAAAAACAGAAATAAATGAACTTAAAATATCTGTTGACAACAAAATAGCCAGTTTAGGTAAGAAATACGATGACAAATGTGAAAAATTAGATATACGTATAAATACAATTGTAACAGAGGTTAAAGAAAATAATTTAGTTAACGATAATAAAATTGAAAAATGTAGCAACGAAATTAATACATTAAGTAATAAAGTTCATTGTTTAGAAAGTAACGTTAAAGCCAAAATTAATGATCTAACCACAGATTTTGCTAATAAAATAGTTGATATTGAAAATAAAATAGAACATGTTAATTTAGAAATAAGTGAAATAAAAGAACATATAAATAGGTCAAATTTACAAAATACCAATACAATGTTAAGTGCAAATAACTCAAATTACACAGGCCTGCAAAATTAAGGTCATAAAAAACTTTTTTAATGTTAATAGGTGATCTTTATATTTTTTTGGTTGCTAAATCCAAATTTGAATTTCATTATTTTGTATCACCCACAGTTTTGTCACATTTTGGCTATGTCAGATTTAATGAAATATGCTAATATTTTATAGGAGTGGAAAAAAAATAACTTGTACAAGACAAACAGAACTTTATTTTAACACATAAAATATATTTATGTGTTAAAATACTAAGTTTTATGAAGGTTTTAAGAGTCCACGGGCTTATATTTTCTTTCTCTCTTTTCTTTGAAGCTTTGGATGTGGCTTTTTTTTCTGTGTGCCGCTTGCTGACTTTCTCGGTGAAAGGACCCACAGTAATCTCCCACCATCCTGGTGTTCCCACGTCCCTGATAGCATTTTTCCATTATCTTGATATCCTGGTGGAAACGTTCTCCTTGTTCCTCACTGACAGCTCCTAAATTGTCCAAAAAGTAGTCTAGCTGGCTGTTTAAAAATGAACCTTTAAGCTCGTTAAACATCCCAAACTCTTGAAGCGATTAAGCATATTAGATACAATGGTTATATTATAGTCTGGGTCTTTTTTATTACCCAAAAACTTGTTAACAACTTCCTTGAAAGCAATCCAACCGTCTTTCTCTTTCATTGTTATATGTAATTCAAACTCAGAGTCAGACATCATTTTTCTTATACATATCAGGGCCAATGAAAACACCCTCTTGTAACTTTGCTTCTGATAAATGCGGGAACTTTGAGCTAAGATATTGGAATTATAAGATATTATATTCATTATACGATACTGGATCGCTGGCTTTCGCATATTTGATATTATATTGATTGCATTAATTTTCTGAACTATTTTTTGAATATAAAGGTTTATGATGTAAAATGTAGGGAAATGGTGGGTGATACAGCAATTTTATTGTTATTTTCAGATTCAGCACACTAAAATCCATAAAATTATGGTTAAAGTATTAAAAAAGTTTTTTAGTCGTTGGCCTGTGTTATCTTTCGAATAATAGTCAAGATTTATTATCTATTATAATCCGTCAAAATTTATTCAACATTAAAGAATTCGATGGAAACGTTAATGCAAATAATCCTGTTGAATTTTTAAATTCACTAGATAACGTTTTTAATGAAGCCGATTGTGCTCATTTTTCTGAAATAGATAAATTACGTTTTATTAAAAGCAAATTAACTGACAATGTTAAGAATATTTTTTCCTTACACGAGACTAATATAAGCACTTATTCGCAATTCCGTGAGTGGTTCCTATCCGTTTTCTGGAATCAGAAAATTCAGAACAAAATTTTATTAGACTTCTATACTAACAAAGGTCGTACGCCCGTCAAATCAAAATTAACTAGCCATTTGCTATATTGGTTTAGACAAACGATTACGTGCTTTGAGAGCATGTGCTTTGACAGCGCAAGTAAATATCGTGTTTTAAGAGCGCATAAGAGTCATAAAATTATACACAATAAAATAAACTGACCAGGTACTATATGGTACTGCATGCAATCAGGTACTATACAGTGCCGTGCCAAAAATGATAGTCATTCTGTAACTTTCAATTTGTAAAAAAAATTAAATTTTGAATGAAAATTCTAGTTTGTTATTTTACTAACTGTACTAATGTACGATCTGATTTTTTTAAGCTTAAAAAACAAAGTAATAAGGTAATTATTGTATTTTAATTTTGACAAATTTAGTTTGTGCCGAAAATATATGTTTACTACTCACCAACATAACTTAATAGGTAAATATATATTTTGCTCGATGAGTGATTATCGCAGGTTTATCTCATTGTCAGTAGAATATTTTTATAGCCGCTTACGTATTACTAGTATGATTTGGATAAAATTACAAACCAAAACTGGCAATACATTAAGTGGCCTTTTTTGTGGATGGAACATTTAAAAGCTGCCCACAGCAGTTTAATCAAATTTACACAATTCACGTCGACGTTGGCAGTACAGCAGAATGTACAAAAGTCTTTCCCGTTGTCTATGCACTACTTGAAAAAAAGACAAAAAATACATATATAGAACTTTTTCAATCTTTAAAAAACCTAGGATGGTGCCCAAAAGAAATAAAGATTGATTTTGAGGTAGCGTCAATTGAGGCCATAAAGGAAGTGTTTCCTGATACTTCTATTTCTGGGTGTATCTACCATTACAATCAATGTTTGTGGAAACATATACAAAATATTGGCTTAACAAATTTATACAAAAATGACGAGGCAATACGAATGACGTGTAGAATGGTTGCTGCGTTGGCTTTCATACCATTACATAAAATTGACGATGCATGGCTTAAAATAATGGAGATTGCCCCCCAAAATGCAAATTTACAACAATTTCTCGACTATTTTGTTGACCAGTGGCTGGACAATCCATCTTTGCCAATTGAAGTATGGAATGTGCACGGACAGCGTCATCGGACAAATAATCCAGTTGAGGGGTGGAACTCTAAATTTAATAGGAGCATAGCTATCTATAACCCAAATATATATCTTGTGATAAAGAAACTTAAAGAAGATGCGGAACAGACCAACAGCCTTATTTTAGCTCAAGAACTGGGAATGCCAATGGAGAAGAGAAGGAGAAAATATATTGAAGTCGACGAGCGTATTCAAGCGGCACTGATGACATACGTAAAAAATGATATCTTTAGATGTTTAAGGGCCCTTGTGTTTGCAACGAAGTTTGACTAGGCTACATACTATTCATTGATAACATAATTAAAATAAAATAAGTTATTTTTTAGGAAAAAAAATAAATAAATAAATAAGAAACTCGACAAGGCTGCAAGGCCGCTTAATGTATTGCCAGTTTTGGTTTGTAATTTTATCCAAATCATACTAGTAATACGTAAGCGGCTATAAAAATATTCTACTGACATTGAGATAAACCTGCGATAATCACTCATCGAGCAAAATATATATTTACCTATTATGTTGGTGAGTAGTAAACATATATTTTCAGCACAAACTAAATTTGTCAAAATTAAAATACAATAATTACCTTATTACTTTGTTTTTTAAGCTTAAAAAAATCAGATCGTACATAGTAACTAAAAATCAGTTTTTCAGTTATATATCTTTGGTGAAACATTACGAATTTTTCAATTTTCCTTCAAATTTGGACACTTCCGGTGAAAATAGCATTAAGTTAATGGTAACTTTAAAAATAAATTTTTCCTGTAAATGTTTCCGGGAAAGTATGTATATATTTTTTATTTGAAATCGGTGCATAACAATTTATTTCATATTTCAAATTTAGGCAATAATCTCTGAATTTATAAATGTTATATAGGTAAATCCTTAAAATCGCTCTTCCTCTGGCTGTACGAGCTAATTTGAAAATTAGACGCTAAAATACAACTAAGATTTACGTGGTCAGTACATATAAAGCTATTAAATATAAGTAAATTATTACTTATTCAGTTAGTAAAATAACAAACTAGAATTTTCATTCAAAATTTAAATTTTGTTAACAAATTGAAAGTTACAGAATGACTATCATTTTTGGCACGGCACTGTATAGTACCTAATTCCATACAATACCATATAGTAGTACCTGGTCAGTTTATTTTATTGTGCATAGTTTTATGACTCTTATGCGCTCTTAAAATACGATATTTACTTGCGCTGTCAAAGCACGCACTCTCAAAGCACGTCACCAGATAAACCAGGTATTTAAGTTGTAAAATGTAAACTAGCATTTTTATTAGCACAATATTAGAACACTTTGATAACAATACTAAACGAATGTTACGACATTGTCGAAATTTAAGTGAGTTATACGAGGAATTACAGGAAATTGATTCGTTAGCTTATAATAACGATAATAAAAGTTTTAATAATAAAGAATATAGCGTAAATTGCACAGATTTAAGTACTAGCCCATTTAATGATAATAATGGTTGGGGTAACGTTCCCAGTACATCTTTTAGAAACAACTATAATCGTTACAAATATAATACACGAGGTAATACAAGACGTGTTTCATTTAATAGAAATTTAAATAGTACTCATTCTTATAACAATACTAGTAATACTCCTAATAATAACGTTAGTAATGTTGAAAATCCATGTAATAGTAACAATCAAAATAGTAATAGTGCGAATACGAATCGTATTGATACATCATTCCCTAATTTTTCATACGACTGGGAAAACTAGATAACGACCTTGGGACGGAATCACCGTTAAAGGTCAGTGACCCCAATAATTTTAATAATATTTCATTGTCTAATAGTAATGTTAATGATAATTTCAATCTTTTAGAAACATATGTGTAGTATCCTAGCTAATGACATGTTTAATGAACTTACCGACGAAAATAATTTCAACTCGGACACGGGTCCGGAAGATCGTAACATTGTGATTTTATCTTTACTTAATTTAAATTTTTTGGATTTTCATGTTATTACTCTTGTTGATAGTGGTTTTAATATAGACTGTATGAATACAAAAATTTTTGAAAAATTAGATGACTTATACAGCACGGAGCCTAAACAGGGAAAGGCAAACAACAGCTTTCCTTAAATAATATACAGGGTGTGTAAAAATATTAATTACTACAATTTTATGTGTATTTTTCTGAATAAGATTATAATCAACAAAAAGTATATTATTAATGAGTAGTCAATACAATACAAAATCTAATGAATTTATTAGTATTAAATTACTACTTTATTAATATTAAATAGTAAATAAAGACTTACCAAAAAGGGTTGAAAAAATTATTAGTTTGTAAAATTTATAATCAAATAAAAAAGTAATTATTCCGAATAAATCTCTTTAAAACACGTATGCATTTAAAACAAAAAATAGTTTTATTTAAATCTTCACACTTAAAAATATTCACTTATTAGAAGTTTCTTTTATTACTTTATTAGGGTAATTCCGGGGGAGATGGCCGTACGGGAGAGATGACCAGTCGAAAGTAGTGCGAGTTATAATTAACAGATGGCATTAATAACATTTTAGTTCAATTCATTTTGTGATCGGTGACAAGTGCCTGTGTTTTTTTTGTAAAAATAATTGAAAAAGTAAGTAAATTCCACATTATTTTTATAACAGGTGCATGATCTAAGATGAGGGGTTAACATATTATGTGGTTACAAAAAGGTTTTTCCAATTTCATTTGTTCTTTATGTTTTATTGTGAAGTCAATAACATTTTTCGTATTCTAACCTAAAAATGATTGTTGAAAATTGTATCATACTTTTTGAAACTGATATGGCCATCTCTCGCGGACATTTGGGATAGATGACCTTAATTTTTCAGGGAGTGATGGCCAGAAAATCTTAAGTGGTATTCTAGCTTCACCGCTGCTTATTTCGAAAATATACCCGAAGTTAGAGGTTGTGACGTCACTGACCGATCTAGGATTATTTTTCTCACCATTTATATTAAATATCTTTTTCAGATGCCAAACAACTATGTGCGAAAATCTACCAGAGGAACATGGAATGAGGCAGATCTAAAAAAGGCCATGGAAGAAGTAAATAGACAGACAATGTCTGTGTACAGAGCATCAATTGTGTATGGTATACCAAGAAAAACTTTGGAAAGAAGGGTCAAATCGAACAAAAATATTAAAGGGCCAATGGGTCCATCTTGTACATTTGGTACTGAGAACGAAAAGAGACTGTGTCAACATATAAAGGATATGCAATCTAAAGGCTTTCCCCTGACTATTGATGACTTAAGAAAAATCGCTTTCAGTTTCGCTGAACAATTGCATATTAAACATGGCTAGTGAAAAGGCTGGATATGATTGGGTGCAACTATTTTTGAAAAGAAATCCTGGCATTTCTTTGAGAAAATCTGAGGGAGTGTCTTATGCTAGACGCCAGGGCATGAACAAAGACGAAGTAAGAGTACATTTTGAAATGCTAGAAAGAGTTCTCAGTGAAAACGATTTGTTCGACAAACCTGGCCATGTGTTTAATATGGATGAGACAGGACTGCAGCTGAACAATCGTCCTGCACATGTTTTGGCTAAGAGAGGCTCCAAAGCTGTAGCTATGTCAACGTCAACAGAGAAAGGAGAAACAATTACAGTTATTGCCTGTTGTAATGCAGAGGGAACTTTTTTGCCACCAGCAATTATAATGAAAGGTCAGAGAAAAAAACCCGAGTTTGAAGATGGATTACCGCCTGGTTCGCGCCTTTTTATGTCGCAAAAGTCCGCTTACATTACATCTGACATTTTTTTGGAATGGATGAAGGAACAGTTTTTGCCCCGAAAACCAGCAGGAAAAGTGCTCCTATTACTTGATGGTCATTCTACCCACTGCAACTCGGTTAAGATGTTGGAGTTTGCAAATGAAAATAATATAATCTTACTGTCAATGCCAAGCCACACTTCACATTATCTGCAGCCGCTGGATGTTGCTGTTTTTAAAGCTTTAAAGACTTATTTCTACGAAGCCTGCAGGTTGTGGACAAGGCGAAATCCAGGACGACGTCTAACCAGGAATCAATTTGGTGCCTTGCTAAATGAAGGTTGGGGAAAAGCAGCCACCCCTGCGAATGCGATTTCTGCATTTAAAGCCACAGGTGTTTATCCACTGAACCCAGGAGCTATACCTGACTCTGCGTTTGATGGAAGTATAGAGCCATCTTTTGAAAGACACCAGGTTGACCATAAAGAGACAGGATCCCATAAACCAGCAACGGTTTCCGTGGTATCAGATCCAGTTCCAAGTACGTCTGGAATTCAGATGGCTTCCATAGTATTAGATCCAGTTCCAAGTACATCTGGTACTCAGATGACTTCTGTGCTATCAGATCCATTTCCAAGTACATCTGGAACTCAACCATCATCGAACAAATCCACACCGACAAGAGTATTAAATGAAGTATCACCATTGCCTAAAAAACTTAATGAAGTCCGCAAACGTGCCAAGCAGGTAAGCCTTCTATTGACATCTGAAGACCATATTGAAAAACGTAAAATAAAAGAAAAGGAAAAGACAGCAAAAGAAGATAAATGTAAGAAACCGCGGATTATAAAACAAAAACAAAAGACTGGTAGAACTAAAGAAAAAAAGACTGCCAGAAAACGTAAGAGTATTCGTCGAATCTCAGACAGCAGTTGCGATGAAATACCAATAGATTTCCGCGAATCTTCTGAAAGTGAAATAGACGAAAATGAGATGGACAACTGCAGAGGCTGCGGTGAGAACTACTATAAGACACAACTCGTCGAAGATTGGCTGCAATGTAATATATGCAAGCTTTGGGTGCACGAAAACTGCACAGAGTTCGAAGACATGTGCTCAAATTGCGGTAATAAAAATAAACTGAAGCTCAAAGACAGAAAGAGTAAAGGAAAAAGCAAGGAAACTACTGGCCATCTCCCCCCGAGTCCTGTGGCCATCACTCCCGGACACTCCGGGTAAGATGGCCAGTCGTACTTTTTTTTAAATCTGTAATAAATCTATGTTATGTTGATTTAAAGACTGTGTTCAATTAAGATTTGATAAGAAATATAAATATAGTTTTGTTTGTGATTAAAACGGTTGTTTTGTTCTACTTGGTTTCTTAGCTATCCATCCTTAAAGTTAGTAGGGCCATCTCCCCCGGACTTACCCTATATGTTATTTGTCTCATTTTATCTAAATAATTTAACATTTCACCCTCACATTCTTCCTGAGTTTTGAACCACGAATAAAACTCCATAAATGAGGAGTAGGCATCCTCAGCTTTCATAGGTTCAACCAAACTTTCTTCAGATGAATCTTCATCACTTTCATTGATTACTGATGACAACAAATCATCATCAGTTTCAAAAACCTCATACCCGACATCACCTTGATCACAACTCAGCCATTCATGTACATTGGTTTCGATAATATTTTCATATTCCGGAACATTTTTTAAGGTGTCAGCCATATGATATGAATCAATTTCTTCATAATCTGTGCTGGTGGATGCTTCATTAATTTCAATTTAATTACCTAAGTAATTACTCGATTTATGACGTTTTATTCGTTCTCGATTTTGATATTAAACCCTATATTGATAACACTTTATGAACTGTATTTGTCGTATGAAAATTATTACAAAATATGAACCGATCCAGTTGAAATAATCTAATAATGCAATAATGTTTTAATAATATATTCATACTTTTGATAAACTAATGTCAGTGACTAAAGATTGAAATTATTAATATTTATTTATTGTTGTAATTGATATATATTGAAATGAATTCTCAATTGAAATTATTCTATTTTATAAGCTGAATGTAAAATAAAAGGGAGAAAAGAAAGAAAAATTTTTTTATATAATTTTTATAAAAGAATTTTATTTTTAATTTATTTATTAAATAATTTTATATTATTTTAATGAACAATATATATCACCATGTTTAACAAACTCTCCTAGCTGCATTTTTACACAGGTGTTCGAGATTTGGGGAGGGGGTGTGTAACGTCACACTTTTCGTGTACATTACGGTCCGCCATTTTGTTTCTTTTACGAAATATCATTGGTTATCATTTTGGAGGTGTGACATTTTGCTGTGACGTCATCACCACATTTTTCAATATTTAATGTTGTATTATAATCTAATTACAATAATGTTTTGCTGTATTTTATTTAAAACGCCATTTTCTTTCAATTAGATATTAAATTAACTTAAATTTGATTATTTATGTATTCAACTGTACTCTTATGTACAAATATTTACTTCCTTAATGGTTATATGTATTTTAGCGAATTTCCAGAAATTCAGCTATTCCAGTAGGTCTCATGACACGACTTGAGCCCGGGAATATGGCAGAAATTTGTTTTGAGGTCCCTAGAAACCAAAAATAATATTCACTAAAATTTATATATATATATATATATATATATATATATATATATATATATATATATATATATATATATATATATATATATATATGTGTGTGTATGTATTTATGTATCAGCACGATAACTCTAGAACGAAATGTCCTAGGTTTACCAAATTTGGTGAGAACGTTGGAAATCCAAAAATCTTGGATGAGTTCTTCAGCCAGACACGTCGGATGCCAGGAACATGGTTTTTGTTCTTGCAAAAAATTAGTTTTTTGCCAAAATTTCCACTTATTCAAAAATTTTTGTGAAATTTTTTTACACCATTTAAAAGAGAAGAAAAAATTACATAAAAAAGGTCTTTAGACTTTTTTTCTATGTCAACTAGTTTCCGAGAAAAAAGATGTTGTTTAGAATGTTATCATTTTATCTATAAAGTGTGAATCTAAGCACAGTCTAAGAACATATTGGACACAATATGGATATTTTGTATATAACATATATAGTACAGGAGGTACTGGCGCATGAGTACCGAAAAGTATTCCACCTCAATACGATCAATACAATTTTTATACGATCCTGTTGACATTGCCCTACTGATGATATAAATGTATGTTGCCAGGGGGCAACCCGGGGCCATATTTTTTAAACCGGAAGTTGTTTAAACAATTGCAAGGAATTGTCATTTTTCAACCGGACAAATTTTTTTTATATTCTTTATTGAAATACAAATAAAAAGGTCCTATGACTTTTTACGATAAAGTTAATAGTTTTCGAGATATGAATTTTTAAAAGTTCGAAAAATCTCAAATTCGGGTACTTTTGACCCATGAAAAGTATATTACAAAACAATAATAAAATATAAATAATATTTTTTTTAAAATCTTTATACAATAGTTAATAATATCCTTAATAGAGATTTAAAAAAATTTCATTGTTTATACCTGTTTTTTAATTGTTAATTTCGCGCATTCACAAGTATGCGTCCCCTATCTTTAAAATACCTTTAAGTATTTTTTCAACCGGACAAATTTTTTTTATATTCTTTATTGAAATACAAACAAAAAAGGTCCTATGACTTTTCACGATCAACGCTGTGTTTTGGATACAAAATGGATGACATGTCACGACTCTATTTATTATAGGGACTCTAGATAGAATCTATTTCAGAGCCATCTTTTAGATATTTTAAGATTTTGCCTTTTGTGACACTGTGTTTCAGGATGCTGTTTTTTTTTTTTTTTTTCAATATTGACTGATAGAGGGTATAAGTGCTTTAGCTATTTGATAGAGTTCCTATAATAAATAGTCGTGACATGTCACCGATTTTTCCAGTACATAATTATTGTTAATAACTTATGAATTAATGAAAAATAAAAATGTTGTAATTATTCTTTCTAGGTTAAACTAAATGATTTTTGTTAATATTTAATTTATTTTCAATGTATTTTACGCAAATTTTGAACAGGAAATGCCGAAACCAAGTTCAGTACACATGTCACGACTCTACTTATTATAGGGACTCTATTACTCAAAACTCTATTTCAAAAATCTGGAATTTCCAAAAAACTGGCAATTGTTGACCAGATGTTTTTGTTTTTGGATGTTGTTTCATAAAATTTTACAACATAAATAATATTCATTTCATTTTTAAAGTGAGAGTGACTGAGTACAGTTAAAAAAAATTGTTTGAAAAAAATGAATGTAAATAACGAAATGAGAAGCGGTAAGTACATCATTATTTTTTTGAAAATATTTAATAATTTTTTTTATAAATATGAGAATACTATTTAAGTGTACAATAATTTATAAAGGAAAACTTAATTTTTAGTTTTTGTTTGAAAAAAATAAACAAAACACAAATTTATGTTTTCTTTAAAATTATGTTAATATTTGTAGACGAGCAACGAAAAATTGTAAGAAATTATTTCTGTAGAAAAATTAAATTTTTAAATTTAAAAATAATTATTAAAACTCATACAGTTTTATTATTCTTGTAATTGACAATTCTGTAGAAAAATTAAATTTTTAAATTTAAAAATAATTGTCAAAACTCATAGTTTTATTATTATTTTTTTTTTTAAATTAATATTATTTAAATATAATGACCGGATAAAAGAAATATAGAGTTGATGCTTTTTTGTCTAAACTCTTCGATACCAAAGAGATTCAATAATGCATTTTCATCGCTATAACTTTAATATTTTTTATGTTATTATGATTTATGTATATTTTCTCGACAAGAAGCAAAACATTTAAATATTTTTTGACTGTAAGGAAGCCTTTACTGTTTTTATGTAAATTAGTGTTCGCTTCTTTTGCACAAAAATTGTCAATTACAAGATTATTCTTAAAAATATACCGTATTATTCAGCGTGTTATACGCTGAATAATACGGTATATTTCTTATAAGTTGATGGTCATGGACGCGGTATAGTTTTAAGTTAAACCTAACTATCTTTAGAAATGAGCATCCATTTGGTCGGAAACGTGGCGCGGTTCTTAAGGTATGAATCCACCAAGCGTGCACAAAATTTGCTTGCGAACACAAAATTTGCTTGGTGGATACGATCGTCACGAATGTTTGCAATTGTTTGCTAATGTTTGTCAGTGTTCCAACCATAACGACCATAACTGTTTGTTCAGTGGAGACAGTGTGTTCGCAAACAGTTGCAAACATTTGCAAACAACTACAAACATTTGAAGCAAATGTTTTTTCGGTGGATTTGCACCTTTACATCAATAAAATCTCCGGGGCGGTACTGCGCCGCTCTGTTGATTTAATGGATGCACCTGCATTTATATTTTTTAAACTCTTTCCTAATTCCTTTTTTTTATTTTGATTTAAAAGCGAATCTTATGTTAATGTTTTAAATTAATTTAGAAAATTCCACCCAAATGGAGGAGGACAGGATCCCCTGTAACCAGCAGGAAAGGGCAGAGGAGGTACCGGCGGCAGAGACGGGAAATGGGGGAGAAGAAAGAAATGGGGAAGAAGGAGGAAGAACAAAATGGTATACATATTTCTAGTAATTAACTAAAATTGCTATGATTTCATTAACGAAAAATAAAATTAAATGTACAACCTTAGATTGCTATTGTTATTTTAATTTAGATAAAAATGACAAAAACGGAAAGAAGTAAAAATAAAAAAAATTAACAAAGGTGTGACAAATTTTGCTTGATTTGTTACATTTCGTTGATGATATCATAAGACTTTTAATTAATTTTTAGGTTAGTCCATATCAAATCATCGAATAAAACAATTATTTTGTGCATAAATGTTTTTGAAATGCATGATATTTAGCAAATAGTTTATTTAAGTCAGTGTGATCAAATATATATATATATATATATATATATATATATATATATATATATATATATATATATATATATATATATATATACATTGTATTTTTTTTTCAGAAAATAAAAATAAAAGACGAGGAACCAACGCGGGTCGCCGACGCCGTCAATGGGTGCCCAGGGAGGGCCGCCGAAGGGGTCACCCGGGAGGGCGTAGAGGTGTCGGACGAGGTCGCGGAGGTCAGCGAAATAATGGTCTGACAAAGATTTTTATAACCTTTAATAAGGGAGGCAAAATTTATTTGTGAAAAAAAATAATAATCAAATAAATTTAAAAAAATATATAATATTTTGTTTTATTTGATTCCAAGTTTTTTATCACTATTTAAATTAACTATTAAATTTCCTCTTTTTATCACTAAATTAAAAAAAAAAAAACAACAAAATACCCCTGTCGCAACATTCTGCATAACATAGCGAATTTCCATTTACAAAAGTACGTTTTATTTACAATTACTTTATATCAACTAGTTTCCGAGAAAAACGTACTTTTGTAAATGGAAATTCGCTATGTTATGCAGGATGCTGCGACAGGGGTATCAAAATGTTAAAAGTATCGATTGTGTTTCTTTGGATCGTCAATTCTCAGAAATGTATAATTGTTTGTTTATTTTAAACAAGCTTATTTTGTTTGTAAGTCAGTAAGGGTGTGTTGTAGCTATTATACACTCATAAAACCTTCCATTGGCTTCTCTCGTTTTCTATCATGTTCTATTTGTAATTATGTATTACGGTTAAAGGATACTAATTTTTTTTCTGAAGATTTCGATACATATAGTATATATATATATATATATATATATATATATATATATATATATATATATATATATATACACGTTGACCAACAACAACAATATTATTATTATGAATCAGTCCGTCTGAAACAACGTTCAACACGTATTAAGTTATTCGTATTCCGAGGGACGATCCCTAAAATATAAAGTTTTTTGGTTGAATATTGTACGTAATTATTAAAATATCGATTTATCTAGTAAAAATTATCGAATAATTTTGTAAAACTATTTTGTGAAAATAATTTTTTTTTGGAAGTTAATAAGTTAAAATAAATTCTGTTTTATTTCGTAACCAATATTAAAATTCACAACAAAAGTGTGTGGTAGTTTGAATAAGTATTTCCAGTGACTCCTGCTGACAACTAAATCCAATAAGGAGAGGAAGAACCTACACCGAGTAAGATTAGAATTCCAAGGGACACAACATTAAAGTAACCGCCCTTCCAGGAGAAGAGTTACACTACCTATATATAAATTTTTTTTTTTCAATATTTTCGTGTAGTTTATTTGTTATTTTATTTTTTAACTAATAACATGGATTTCATTAATAACAATTTTAATTTAGTTTTTGCGGCACGACGTCGGCAACGCCAATTAATAAGCCGAAATAGAATTTTCCGCGATCGAACAAATCCGTTCGAATTGAACGATTCAGTGTTTGTACGATTGTTTCGCTTAAATAAACGTTTAGCCCATGAATTGATTGCCGACTTACGAGAGCATTTGCCACCTACGACAAGAGTATCATGTCTTACTTATATTTAATATTTTTTTTCTTTTTTAGTTGTTTTACTATATCTATGCATATTAAAAATTACTTTCAGATTTTCGCAACATTGCGCTTTTACGCCCAAGGGAACTACCAGTTAGCTGTTGGACAAGACATTACAATTCCCATGTCGCAGATGTCGGTAAGCCGAAGTATAGACAGAGTTATGAGGGCAATCAATGATGTATTATGTCCGCGGAAAATTTAGTTTTCTTTAGCGCCAAGGGAAATTGCAAATGCTAGGGCAAGGTATGTATAATTTAAAGAATTTACGACGCGGTATTTTTGTAGATTTTATGAAAAATACGGATTTCCCGGGGTGATTGGTGTAATTGATGGTACCCACGTCGCTATTAATGCACCACCAGCGAATCATCCTCTATTCCCGGAGCATTTATACATCAACCGTAAACAGTATCATTCAATAAATATGCAATTAGTGGCTGACGTGGACGGCAGAATAGTCAATGTGAACGCCAGATACCCCGGGACAACACATGATTCTTTTATTTGGCGCAACTCGCGCTTAAGGGAATCATTAATGGAGTTATACCAACGTAACCAGCTGCCTAACGTTTGGTTGTTAGGTAAGAAAATATTCAAATCAATGCCTTCATCGTAACAGTGACTTTTTTTCAGGAGATAGTGGCTACCCTCTGGAGCCGTGGTTAATGACACCATTTCAAAATACGATTGAGGGTAGCCCTGAATATCGCTACAACCAAACACATAAAAGGGCACGCGCTCACATTAAGCGCGTAATTGGTAATTTAAAAACACGGTGGCGGTGTCTATTAAAGCACCGCACATTACATTATTCGCCAAATAAAGCGTCAAAAATTATAAATGCTTGTGTCGCGTTACACAACATGTGTGTTGACAACAATATTGAAATTGAAAATTTTGAAAACGCAAATGAAGACAATTTTGACCACGGTGGTGATATTTTAATCGAAAATAATGTAGCAATAAATTTAAGAAATAATATTTTAAATTATTTTTAATAAATAAATGATTCTAATGTATTTTTTAGTCTTTTAGCGAATTTCGAAAACTCGAAATTCAGCTATTACAGTAGGTCTCATGACGCAATCTGAGTCCGGGACTATGGCAGAAATGTTTTGAGGTCCCTAGAATACGAAAATGATATTCACTAAAATTCATATATATATATATATATATATATATATATATATATATATATATATATATATATATATATATATATATATATATATATTTATGTGTTCCCACGATAACTCTCGAACGAAACGTCTAATATTTATGAAATTTATATAAGACAGTTCGATTTTTACATCGTTGAAAAGGAAAAAAAAATTATGAAGAAAATGTTCTTATAATTTTCTTTCTATGTTAAGTAGTTTTCGAGCAAATCGTAATTTTCACTTTTGCCTTATTTTGCTCTTTGTCATTGTAATAAGTAATTTATATTTCTATCTCAGTTGCTTATAACATATACAAAAACTACATTTTTTTTTCGAGGTGAATTTGATGCTCCATTGACCGAGAGCAATTATTTGAAAATGAAAGAAAATGCTATAAAATTCGAAAATTACATCAAAACATTATGTAATGACAAGGGAACACCACTTTTATATACTAGGCGGAAAACTGGTTTTATTGGACTAATTATTCTTCTGAGAAATATATTTCCCCTTTTTGACAAATTGAAATCTTTAGGAATGACATATTTATTGACATACAAATTATCCCAGGATTATCTCGAAACATTTTTTAGTGCCATCCGAAGTCGTGGAGGGTTTAATAATAATCCAAATGCCCTTCAATTTGAAAGTGCTTACAAGCGTTTATTAGTAAGGCACGAAATAAAATATTATCAAAATGGTAACTGTGTTGCTGATAATGTGGACATCTTACATGTCTCATCCAATTCAAAAAATTCCTATGAGCAAATTAGACATGTTGATCTTCTACAAGAAACTGTAAATCCGGTAGCATCGGATCATGACTATATCAGATACTGTTGGGATTTAACTCCTCTTGTGGATAATATAGTTTCATATATTGCTGTAGGTGTCGAACTGTATGACACAGTGCCACTTTTGTCACAAATTAGAAATAAGGGGCCTTTTAAAATCCCGTCAAAAGACGTTATTTTTATATGTAAAATCTCAGAAAAAATTCTGAGAGAGTATAGTAATGAATTACTTAAAAAAAATATTAAAAGTACTATTGAAAATAAAATATATCAAAAAATTGGTATTGCTTTTGAAAACAAAATAATGGATGACCACGTGTCTATTCAAAACTTTTTTGATAACCATCGTTATCAATTATGTCATTGGATTATAGAGGTTTACCTAAATACTCGCTTTTTCTATGAAGCTAAAAAAATGTCGATTAAAGAAAATTATATTCGGCAAAAATATAATAAACTTATATTATTTTCTAACCAATAACTAATTATAAATTTTATGATATACTCGCATTTATACAAAATGCAAATGATTCATATAGTTGGAATGTAAAAATGAAATTTTGTCATTTATCAACGTTATTATAATTTTTACTATCCTTTTTCAATATATTCGGTAGTAGATCTTGTAAGAGATAGCTATATTACAAGCTTTTAAAATAATGGAACAGGACGAAAATTATTTTAAAATTAAATTAAATAATAATTTGGATAGTTCCAATAAAAAGCATACAATAGCTTGCGTAAAATAATCCTCATAAAGCACTGATAATAATTATTAAGGTTGAGCAAATATGCACTAAAAAACCGTGCATATATGCACCTAATATGCTTTAAAAAACGTCTAAAATATGCTCAAATATGTCTTAAAAAACAAAATATGCATTATGTTTAATATACTCTGAAAAAATTAAAAATAATACTTCAAACAGACTAAAAGAAAACCATTTTTATTGTTTTCAGGTTAAAATAATAAATTTTGCAAAAAAAAAAAAAAAAAAGTTACTGACATGTATTATATTACTTATTTTTAATTTTACATAGAATTAATTACATGAATGATTTTAACAGAATTTAATTTGAGTTACAGGAAATAATTAAGTGTTTTTATTATTAAAATAATAAATTTTGCAAAAAAAAAAAAAAATACACAAATGTATTGAAAAAAGTTACTGGCATGTATTATATTACTTATTTTTGATTTTACATAAAAGGATTTTAAAAGTTACTAGATTTTTTTAAATTAAACTAAGTTCAGTAAGTTCAGAAAGTAATTGTTAATTTACTTACACACACCGACATAATTAGCGGAACATAAAAAAAAATATGAAAACCTATTTATTAAACAAAGTTGGCTGTTTTTTTTCATATTCGCTTAAAATAATATTGAAGTAATGAATCAACTGACTTTTCATAGAATTGTTTTTATTTATTATTGATGCAAGTCTTTTTAAGAGGTCTGTCACTTTCGAATTCAAATGCCGCTTCTTCTCAATGTAGCCGAGCTTTAGACTGCCGTAATTAAAGAAGGGCAAAGGTTGCCTCAGGAGACTATAGATAACATCATTCTGAGTACAGCAAGACAAATGGAAACTTTGACAAGAGCACTCGAGAAAGCACGCGGTATTAAAACGCTGTGTTTCATTTTCTATCTGTTAAATAATCTTTAACTTAAATGATTCTTAGATGACATAAGATTCCAAAAATTTGGCATTTCATATGGTTAATTGCTTTTGCTAACGACAATAAAGGTATATCGACTTGTGAACATGTAATTTTAAGTTAATAATTAAATAAAACTAATAGTTTCTTAAAATTAAATGGTTTGTTTGATTTTTAGAGATATTTTGTATGTTCCGCTAATTATGCCGGTGTGTGTATTTTGATCAAATTGTGAAAATATGCACCTAATATGCATTAAAAAGGAAAATATGCAAAATTTACAAAAAAGTGTGAATATATGCAAAATAAAAGTTAGCTCATTTGCTTTTAAATGGTTTATATCAAAAGTCAAATTTTGAGGTAAATATGCTCATAAATAAAAAAGTATGCAAATATGCATTTGCCCAACCTTAATAATTATTCAATTTATTTCTATTTTTCAATGAATTCTTATAGATAAAATTAATTATTTTATCTGGATATTTTTCTGCCGTATATTTTTATATGTTTTAGATTCCGATATTCTAAACTATAGAAGACATCCGGATCGAAGAAGCAGAAAATTCAAATTATTCATAATATTATTATGTATTGTAATTTTTTTAATATTTGTATAATAATGACATGTAATTATATAGCATTGTTATACTGGACGGTTTTTTCATTTTCAGGGAACAATTTAGTTTGCTTCCTGAAAATTTTTCCCTTCAGCAGGAATTTTTTTTTTTTGGAGAGTGCCAAGATTTTTTCTTTTGAAAGGGGGGAGTAATGTACCGGCACATAATTACATAGTTTGCCGTGCATAAAATTAATTATCTATACATATAGTAAATTAATAATATTAGTATGCTGGAAGAATAATCTTGGTAACAGATATCAGAGAAAAATACATGATTTTGGATTGAAGATCGCATTATTATTTCTTTTACTAAATATCGATAAATACGGAGTCGCAATCACACGCATATCATATAATATAACACTGGTGTGCACCGCGTGCACTGCTGCAAAAATCAGATTCATTTTATTTTGTTCAGCAGTCAGAGAGATTTCACTCTTCACGTCAGTATCACTCTGACCGTTTACATTTAATAACACAATATTTGTTAATATTTTTCAGTAAAAAATAAGTAAATTTGTTCATTTTCTTTCTCTTACAATAAATAAAAAGTACTTTTTATATAAAAACGATTCGAATTTTATTTTTTTTTATCATTGACCTTTGACCTTTTCAACAAATTTTGTAAAAATTGGACGTTCAATATTTCTACACTTTTTTAATTTTTTTTTATTTTTATAATAAAATTTGTATTTACTAAATTGAGTAGTGTTGTTTTTTTTTTAATTACCATCCATATAAGATGTAAATCGGTAGTAAAAAGGCAAAAGGATCCATCTGCAGTTTTTATTGAAATTGCTTTTTTGTCAAAAAAAAGTATCAAAAAGTAGTATCTTTGACATGGCAAAACGGTATGACTCTTGGCTCAAGGATACTAAAGTTAACAGAATAAGCAAAAGGAGCCATCTGTGATAATTTAGAAAAATTCTAAAAAGAAAAAAAAAACTCCATATGCTTATGAAGTGCTGATGGAAGTATTAGCCGTTTAGTAAAACTTCCAAACGAAAAATTTATATTTTTTTCATTTTTTTAGTCACAGTTCCCAATTATGATATTTTGTCTCTTCACACTATTTCGTCTCTTCTGTAAAATTTATATTATATCAGATAGCCCCTTTTGCCTTTTTACTATCGAAATATAAAATATAAATAAATAATTAATTCTACAATTGCTCATTTTTGTTTGCTCTTCATTTACTTTTTTTTAAGAAAAAGTGTTAAAAAGTTATTAAGAATTTTTTTTAGCTGTTCTGTAATAAAGTAGAGCGACATTTTTCACAAAATAGTCAGGGAATTTTTTAATAAAATTCCTGGAAAACCTGGAACAGTCGGGGAATTTGAACTTTAAAAATCTGTGGGCACCATGATATTTATATAAATTGTTGTTTCGGTGTGATTTTTAAGTCAAAAGGGGGATTTTTAGTAATTAAGTTGTTTGTAGCTTTTACTAATGTCTTTTTAATGATAATGTTAAATAAGTTGACCCCCCCCCCCCCAAAAAAAAAAAAAAAATAATGGGAAACTATGATAAATAAAAAAATATGGTAATACGTATATTTTCAAAAATATAAACAGTAAACAATATAACAAAGAAATTATATTTAGCTAAAAAAGAAAATAAAAAAATTTTGAATAAATTAAATAAAAATAATTTTCAAGTACCTATATAACCAAAATACTTTTATATTTATTTACAACGTTTGACATACAGTTTTTTACATTTTTAAATTTTATCAAATAAAAAAAATTTTGCACATCAAATTTTTTTAAACTTATATCAGTTTAAAATACCCGCAAAATTTATCTATTGAAGCCACGGAAGCCACTATTAATTGAAGTACCTGCGCAAAACAACTTAAGTACCTCGGCCCGATGTCTATCCATCTCACTTCATCGGAACCACTGCCTCTTATATGGATTGGCCATATACCTATTATACTTCATATCGCGCGTTGGCTGTCTCTACCTCGTATATCAAAAGCTACATTTTTTAGGACACACAAAAAACATATTAAATACTGTATTTACATATATACTTATCTATATATATTTATATATATGGGTAGCCAACATCAAAGGGTGTAATTAGCATAAATCTTAAGCTCATAGTGATGAAAACACGGATTTAAAATATGTTTTTTTTTGTGTCCAAAAATTGGGAGTTTTCAGATACGAGGTTGAGACAGAGTACGCGCGATATATGCTTTAGAACGGTCTGAATTGCAAAACGAAAACGGCTATCAATAGATTAATATTATTAATAATAAGAACTGTTTATGTTAACCGGCGACGAGCTGTCGCTCGCTGATAAAAATAAGCCTTGAATGTGCTGATTTCTAAGACGCAAAAGGGCGAGGAGAGTCGCTTTTTGGACGGCGATCAGAAAAGAAGTCTCACAAGGAAATGCACCCAGAGTGAAATTCGGGATTTTGATGAAACTTCGCTGGTGTGTAGAATAGGCAAAAATAAGGAACTCGTATTTTTTTTTTATCGGCCATCTTCCATGTTTACGGGGTGAAACTAGCCCCTAAAATTGGGGGTTCAAATCGTATTTCTTAAGATATCTCGAAAACTATAAGAGATGGAGAAAAATTTTAAATTGATGAAATGTTACTTTTTGAAAGACCTATTCACCTGTATAGGTTAAACCAGGACCGGGTTCATAAGAGGGTCTGGAGGGGTGAAAATGGGGGTAAATTTTCTTCTACAGCCTGAATGGTTCAATGTATCAAATTTTTGCCATCATAAATAGAAAGAGCACCAAAAATTAGGGGACACGTGTTTTTTGCGTTTTTTCGAAATATGTGTGGTATCCAAGCCATATAAGGAGGAAAAAAATAGGGTTGATTATATTGCATTATTATTGATTGCAAATACCTTCTATATTTTTTTATTTTTATGCTTATTTTTCATCATTAAAATGTAAATTTTTACTTTCCGATTATGATTCATATATTTTTCAGTACTAACTTAATTGGTAATTTAGCCATGTGTATGTACATTTGGTTACTCATATTAATCATATTCGATATTTTTTATACGTATTTCTGCGAAAGTCAAAGTTCTCTGGTGTGCTTGTGTTAATGAATGCCCGACAAGAAGCAATAATCTCTTTCGCTCACTTGTCAGGTGCTTTGTAATAAATTTTGCGATTTAGGAAATGGGGTTGACACCTATAAAACATACAAAAATAATAAGAAAAATAGTTTGAATGTTGAGAAAGAAATAAACCGCGCTTATTTGGTTAAAAACGAATTTATAAGACAAAGGCAGTTGTTGAACGGAAGATTATTGCTTCTTGTTGAACATTCATTAACACTTGCAGACCAGAGAACTTTGGTAAAAATAGGTATAAAAAATACTGAATATTAGTAACCAAATATACACATAGCTAAATTACCAATTAAGTAAGTACGGAAAAATACATGAATCATTATCGGAAAGTAACAATTTACATTTTAATGGTGAAAATAAGCATAAAAATAAAAAATATAGAAGGTATTTGCATTCAATAATAATGCAATATAATCAACTCTATTTTTTTCCTCCTTATATGGCTTGGATACCACACATATTTCGAAAAAACGCAAAAAACACGTATCCCTTAATTTTTGGTGCTCTTTCTATTTGTGATGGCAAAAATTTGATACATTGAACCATTCAGGCTGTACAAGAAAATTTACCCCCATTTTCACCCCTCCAGACCCTCTTATGAACCCGGCCCTGGTTTAACTTATACAGATGAATAGGTCTTTCAAAAAGTAACATTTCGTCAATTTAAAGTTTTCCTCTATCTCTTATAGTTTTCGAGATATCTTAAGAAATACGATTTGAACCCCCAATTTTAGGGGCTAGTTTCACCCCGTAAACATGGAAGATGGCCGATAAAAAAAAAATACGAGTTCCTTATTTTTGCCTATTCTACACACCAGCGAAGTTTCATCAAAATCCCGAATTTCACTCTGGGTGCATTTCCTTGTCAGTTGAACTCGCGTAAAAATGACGTGTCTTGGTTAACTCATATTGTTGGTGAAAAAATTAAGTTAAGTGTGTGAAAAGAATAACAGTGTCGACTCAACAATGGAAGTACAGTAACAATGTAAGAGTTTTTTTTGTTACTTTTATTGTATTTTATTTTAGTTTATTTTACGTTATTTGTTTAAAATTGCAACAATAGCAATGATTATTATTTCAATAACTGATTTTCATATTTTATCTTGACTGTTAATTTCAATTTTATTGTTAATTCTATGATTTACACCCGCAGTTATAAAATGTAAGTTTAATTCGGGAATTTTGTAATAAATTTATATTTAATTTTGGGAACTGCTTATTTTTCTTAAGCGTACCCAATTGTAGAAGCCATATCGTTCTGATTCCTTCCAGATAAACGGCCTCGAATCGGCCTCGAGGGTGGATTTGTTAGAGTCAACCACCCCGTCCCTAAATTACCACCCTACTCTACCCAGTTCTTCACATTTGGTGGAAAAGCGGTGGGATACGACAAAAAAGGGTTTTTTGTTAATAAAAAATTTGTTCGGATACGAGAAAAAAAAGAGTTTTTTTTTTTTTTTATAGAAAATTTGTTAAAATTCGACAAAATAAAAAAGGGATTTTAAAGAGAAACAAAATTTTTGTTGAAACTCATTCAAAAAAAAGGAGGTTTTCAAAAGAATTTTGATCAAAAAATTTTTAAATTTTTATTTACACATACCACGCAACCGTCGAAGGTACGAAAATAACCAGATAACCGCGAATAGCCGTGCTACTGAAATTTAAAATTTTAAACTATAAATAATACTTAACTTATCTTGTCGACAAATTGCTGACTGGTGGCAGCCTACCGATTAATTTTTACTTTTTTTCTTTATCTTAAATAAACAAACAAATAAAAATGAACGAGGAATCAGAAAATATGGGAACTATAAATGTACCTATAAGTGTACTCCAAGCGATTAATGTTCCTACAAGTGCACCCCAAGTAACAAATATAACTGCAGGCCCCTCAACATCAAATACGCAACATATTTATTCTGTATCAGCAGGGCACGTACTCGTAGCACTACCCGAATTTTCGGGAAGGTCCAATGAAAATATAAAAGAATTCATAGATAAAATTAAACATAGGGCAATACTCGATCGATGGGATGAAAATCAAACAAAAACGGTTTTAAAATACCAATTAACAGGCGACGCATACAAATTCGTGGAGTCGGAACCTCATTTATCAGACGACAATGTAACTTTTTAGGAATTGAAAGACGCGCTTTTAAAAAATATACGCCAACTATTATTCCCGGACAAGGATTGGAAAATTTTCATAAATGCTATCAAAGACGGCAAAACTATTGACCAATTGACCTCTAGATTAAAATTATTAGAGAACGTAGTATTACAAGAAGAATTAAAATTTGACTCTCAAAATAAGGAAAAAGTTAAAATCTTTAAAGAACGCCACCATTTATCAAAACCTTGATAAATACCATAGAAATTAGAACGAATTTGATTAACTTAATTTTTTACAACCAGATAGCGTAGCTATACTAAATAGCAAGAGCCGTCCAAATTGCTCATTTCTGCCAGAACAAGCGCTGCAATCGCTTTTGTTACCCCTACTCTGTAGTCTGCACCCGGCCCATAGTTTTGATTTTAATAACTTATTATCTAGTTATTAATTAGTAGCAAAAATACATTTAATTCATAGAATATTTTTTGATTTTTTTTATTTTGCTGTAATTTTTTTTTATTGATTTGATAAAATTAAAAAATTAAAATAGTTGGAAATCGTTGTTCTGTCAAAAGTTGCAACAATAGATCATTGGAAAAGAAAAATTTGAGCTATTTTCGATTTCCGTCAGATCCACAAAGGTTAGTCAGTAAACTTGTCTTTCTGTTAATAAAAATTACATATTCTTTTCACGTGAATGTTGTAATAATTTTTAATTTTTTTAAGATGTCGGCAATGAATTATTGCTAGTGGGCGAGAAGACCTATTGAATAAGGATTTAACATCTAATCACCGTGTGTGTTCGGAACATTTTAAATCTACCGATTTTGGCACTGTCGCCAATCGTTTAAAGAAAACAGTGTCACTTTCGATATTTAAAGAGTCATGTTCGTCCAGTTCATCTGACATTCAAGTCTCCATTTCTTCCCTAACAAAGGAGAATCTTATAGAAGAAAATCATTTTCTGAAAAGAAATTTAGAAGTAGCCCTTGAAGCAGAGTCCAATATTGAAGAGGGAAACTTTTCTAAACTTTGTGATAAACTGCTGACACCGAAAATGTCTAAATTCATAAAGACGCAGTTAAAATTAAAGAAACATTCAAAAGGAAATAGGTAAGCATATAAGCTTATTAATTTTTCTTTACATATCTTTTGTTTTTCCAAATGTTTTAAATTACTTACCTAATTCAATTGAAATTTTCAAGAATTACTTTATTGTTATTAAATATGTAATTTAAAATAGGTTTTAATCAATAAAGAAATATAAAAATTATTAAATTTTTTTCTTTCAAAATTACCTATTTTAGAAGAGAATAATTTTAAATACAATATCTAAGGAATCGAATAATAATAATAATAATAATAATAATGAAAATTCATTAAAAGAACTGATGCAATTTGTTTATGAAATCAGACATGTTTTCAGGTAAATAATTTTGGGTTTTTATCACCGTTATTATGTCTATAACTTGTTTTGTAGTTTTTAAAAAATTTGCTTTGCAAATAATTACTGTCTGTGAATCGTAAGATGAAACTTGAGATTTGGATGTGCAGTGGTTCAAAGTTTAAAACTGTCTCCCATCAAATTAGGCCTGCGTAACACTGCGCTACGCCGCGCAATTGCGTTAACTCACTATACTGTGTTAATTGTGTCAACTCACTTTTTTAAAACTTGTAACGCATAACTCAGTAATTAAATTAAATATTACAGTTTTAGATTCTAACGGCCATTTTCATAATAACTGTCTTAAAGTGACTTTAGTTAAAGCGGGGACCGGTTAGTTGGACCACGAGTACCTGCATTAATCCTTTTTTGAAAAAGGTCAAGTTAAGCCCACCCTTCAATTCGACCACGATAAAATTTTATTTCCTAATCGATTTAATGGAATTCTTCGAAAATATGTAATTAAAATATCATTAGGGTAGTAATAGTGGGTAGTTTGCAACACTTGCAAATTTTTATCAAATTTTAAAATATTAGTTTAAATCCAGCAACGTTCTAGTAAACATCATTATTCTTCATAAGTATCTAGTGAATTTAGTTTGTTTAAGAAGTGTAACTGCACCAAAAATGGATTTGAAGTGTATGATTAGTGAAAAAGGACACAAATTATTGTTAGTAAATAATTTTAAATTTTCTAAAGCTCATGTAGCAAAATGCTGAAAAATTCGTTGGCGGTGTGTTAACAGAAAGTGTTCTTCTAAAATTTATACCGAGGAAGACGAAATAACCATATTAGAAACACATCTAGAGCATAATCACATAAAAGATAGTACTCTTAAAAGGCAACAGGTTAGCAATGCTTTGAAAAGGAAGGCGTTAGAAGATCCAACAGAAAGACCCTCCAAGCTAATTCATAAAGAATTAAAGGTTTGTGCTTTTTATTATTATTACCACGTTTCATTTAACTTCATTTGTCGTTTATTTATTTCTCTGTTTTTATTTTTGCGCTTTTATTTTATTAACTTAACTATCGCTAACTTTTTTATATTTGTTTTTAACAGGATAACGAAATTACTGGAGAAATGATATCTTCCGATTTGGAATGTTTACGGCGTAATATATATGTCGCTCGTCGCAGTGTTTTTCCACCACATCCTAAAAATCAAAATGAAGTGTATGATACACTCCTGGACATGCAACTAAAAACTAATAAAGCTCAGGAATTCTTAAGTGTAGTTGATAAAGAAAGTGGTGTTATTGTGTTTTCGTGTTATACAAATTTGCATTTTCTTTGCTCTGTGTGTACAATATATATGGATGGAACATTTCAGTTTTGTACTAAATTTTTCCATCAATTATTTACTGTGTTCATGCTTTTACAAATGGCTATTATATACCCGTTGCATTTTGCTTATTACCAAACAAGAACAGATCAAGTTATTTAAAATTATTTCAACTGTTAAATGAAAAATGTAAAACTTTGGATCTGATATTTAAACCTTCAACAGTTATTGTTGATTTTGAACAGGCAATTCATAACGCTTGTTCAATAATGTGGCCAAATATAAAAATTATAGGATGTAGATTCCATTTGTGCCAATCGTGGTATCGTAAAATTCAAAATTTGGGCCTAGTCACAGAATATCGGAAGAAAAACTCAGAAATAGACAATTTTCTTAAATTATTTTTTGGACTTCCATTTTTAGACCCTCATGAAGTAGGAAACTTTTTTTCTGAAGACATTCATTCAATAATGCCCAGTAATCCGAGTCTATCGAAATTTTGCGATTACATGGTGGAAACTTATATCGATGAAGAAAGTAATTTTCCCCCAAGTATGTGGGCTTGTACTACAGATAGTATGTACAGGACCACAAACGCGTGTGAACGTGTGAATCATTTCATTCAAATTTTAATTCTAATTTTTATAGTTCTCACCCAAGTTTGTTTAATTTTGTAAATATTTTAATAAACTTTCAAGCAGAAACATATGTAAAAATAAATTCCGTAAAATGTTCCACCAAAAAACTAAAAAGTGCAACACAGAAAAAAAAATGATTTTATTAAAGCCAAGATATCAGAATATCGAAATGGCCTTTTATCACAAAAAGATTTTGTAAAAATTATGTCTTTGTATAATTCACCTTAATAATAAATAATATGTTAGGTAAATACTGATTGTTTTAATTCTTAGAATACAACCTTAATCCGCTCGAAGAGCTGTCGTGGTCCAACTAATCGGTGTACTTAAAACAGGTACCTGGCCCGTGGTCGAACTGTCCGACCCCGGTTAAAGCGACTTTAAAGTTTTAATTTAACTTTAAAGTTTTTCATTTTCATAAAAAATTATAGTGCAACTTTAGTTAAAGTCAAGGAACTAAAAAATAACTATAGCATCCTATGGTTTATTTAGTTGCTATGTATCGTTGTTATATAAAAATAAACAATCCAATTTTCCCTAATGAGTACGTTCCACTTGACGACGAAAACGATCGCAACATGTTTCAATCCGTTCCACTAAGCGACCGCGGTCGCTCTGATCGAGCTACAAACTTCATTAATACGTCATCAATTACGTCATTACTGGCGACCACTTCAAGCCCACAACGACCGTGCTTAAATGTGAATCGTAGCGGTCGTTGTCATTATTTTTTGGTTGTCATTTGTCATCTGTTGTCATTACTTGTTTTGCTAATTTTGTAATTTTTGCTATTATTCATAAAGTTTCGTAAAAATGGAGAAAATTAGTTTATACAATTTTGAAAGTGACACGTTAGTTGAAATAGAAGCATCACCAGAGGATATTAGACGTGCAGAAAATGGTAAGTAAAAGATATTTACAAATTAAAAAATACTAAAAATTTACAATTTATTTTCAATTGGTTTATTGCCATGAATTTTATCAACTAGTGAAAGTGATGATTTTAATATTATTATTATTTTAAATTCATACATCCCGTCCTTTTAAGTTTATAATTTTTAAGTTAGATAAATATGTATATTAGATACTTATAGATATGAATGTATATAAATTTTTTTTAGACGCATTTTTTGCCACTCAGTTAATGAATGATTACTTAAAGAAATCAGACAGTTCTTCACACCAGGAAATATTAGAAAGTTCTTCTTCCATTACAAATGCTATGGAAAAGGAAACTGCTTCCACTGTTTCTGATACGAGTGAAGTTGGTGATTGTAAATAATTTTTTTTTTAAATATTCGATAGATGTATAAATATAAATAATTCTTAAATAATAAAATTTATTTTGCAGCGCCTGTGTACAGATGGCCCAATAAATGTGTAATGTTTTTTCTTGAGACGTACAAATGTTTAGAATATAAATTCAGTGAGGGCAAATACCCACAAAAAAAAGTTTGGGATGAGTTGTCAAAAATTTTGTCTGCCGAGGGATACAATGTTACTGGTCCCCAGTGTTCAGCAAAGTTACGTAGCCTAAAAAAAAACGTATAAATCTATTAAAGACCATAATAATAAATCTGGAAATGATAGAAGAAGTTGGCCATTTTTTGATGTAAAAAAAGGTTTTCCGCTATTTAAAAAATACAAATAAGCTATAACTTAAATTTTGAAAAAAGTAATTAAAAAAAAAAAGTAATAATAATACCTATGACATTTATTATATTTAGTAATTACCAACTAATCACCATTTAATAAAACCTTTATACGTGTTATACACTTTATACCTATTTACATCTTCAATTTTATTATTTATTTTTAGAAGACAATATTTATTTAGAATTTTAAATGTCATTCACAAAACACCAAAAACTCGTTCCACTTGAACTTGTAACCATAACACTCACAAGGTTTACAAACCATAGTGGAACGACATTGATCGTGGTCTTGAGTGTGAGCGTTACGATCACTTAGTGGAACGTACTCAATATATTCCAAAATATGGATTGTCACTTCTTTGCTTAATCAAAATTAATAAATAATTATTATTGAATATTGAAATTACGCCAATAATTTTAAAATGGCTGAAAATAATTCCCAGTCTAGAGGGATTAATTTTACCAAATCAGAAGAATTTAATTTGGTTAATATTATCGATAACTATAAAAATATAATAGAAAGTAAAGCATCAAGTTCTGTGACTCCAAACATGAAGGTATGTTGGATTTTATTGCGATAGTAAATAGCAATACTTACACATAATTACTAAAGATAAATTCAAAAATGTTAATATTTCATTTATAGGAAGAAGCATGGACAACAATTTTAAATAAATTTAACAGTTATAATAGACCCCGAACCATCCAACAGATAAAAAGTAAATTTGACAATTTGAAAACTGCAACGAGAAAATATGCCGCTAAAAGAAAAGAAAGTTTGTCGAAAACTGGGGGGTGGACGCCCTGACGTTAACGATGATGCGGTCTTTGAGAAAATGCTCAACATTTTAAATAAAAAAACAGTATTTGGGTTAAATAATTCATTTGACGATGATCATAACCAAGAAATACCACAATGTGTTGATGAAAATCCAAAGATATCGTCTGAAACCTCTATATTATATGTTGAAGAAGTTGCTCCAAGTATGAATAATTTGTCGCATAACCAAAATGGTTTTTTCATTACATACGTAAGTTGAATTTTTGTTTACAGATAAAATTTATTGTGACGTGGAAATAATATCTAATATTGATGAACCGTTCAACATTAATCAAAATTCCAATAATCAAGAAAACAGTGCTTATTTGCCGAAAATGACACCACAAAAAAGAAACAAAAAACTCAATATAATAATCCAACCAAAAAAAAATTTGGAAGTTACAACTTTGTATAATTCTAAACAGAAATATATCCAAGAAAAAATAAAAAAAATATTCAAAATGATGATAGAAGAAAAGAATTGCATCAAAAACAGCTACTTTTATTAGATTTACAAACAGAAGCTCAAAAATTAATTATTGAAAATAATAAAAAATAATATTGTATTTTTTAAAAAATTTTAATATTTTATATGAAATAAGAAAAAATTTTATAAATTTAAATTTATAAAAAAAAAATTCAAAAATTAAAGTGTTCATTTATAAATATATTTCGATGCTCTTGTGCATTACGATAATTATCCTCTCTGTTAAAAAAGATTTCATTTTCGACTTCTTCGTTTACTATATCATTTTCGTTTATTAAATTATTCATGTCAATGGCAATATTATGCAATACGGCTGTAGCGACAACAATTGCCATTGCAGTGTTGATGTCGACTTTTATCCCATTAGATAAAATTGGAAATCTTTTCCAAACCTCGTATTGTCTTTCGACTACATTCCTCGTCCGAGTCAACGACTCATTAAATAAACGTTCGGGTTCCGTATTAGCCTGTTGTAACGGAGTTAATAAGTATCTTCGAAGAGCATAGCCACTGTCTCCTCTGTTACCGAATCGCCCATTCTCAAAATCTCTTTTTAAGTTACTGTTATTAAAAATTGTCTGATCATGACAACTTCCGGGCCATCGTGCAACAATATTACGAATTTTTAGTTTCGTGTCGGATACAGTATGGACATTTAGAGAAAATAATCCTTTACGATTTCTGTATATCTCTGCATCATCATCGCCTGTAGATAAAATCCTAATGTGTGTGCAGTCGATCGCTCCACAACATTTTGGAAACCTTGCAATATTAAAAAATTCTTCTGCAGTATTATTTAATTGTTGTTCAGTTACTGGCATTGTTATGAACTCTGATTTTAATGATGCAATTGCTTGGCTCACAAGTTTAACTATTCTGGAACCTGTAGCAACAGAGACACCAACGAAATCCGAAACTGACATTATTAAATTGCCTGTAGCATAAAATCTTAGTGTCAACAGAAGTTTTGTTTCTGGTCTAACAGCACCACCTCTGCAAATAATTATTATTTTTGTATTTACATATATAATGTAATAAAAAAATTTACATACTGAGAAATATTGAGAATTTAATAAAAACCTATTCACGGCAGTGAGGATCAGCAAGAAGGCCATCCGGCTGGCGGCAGCCGGAGAGAAGAAGGAAGAGCCATCCTGCGCTTCGGACAGGATGGATACGGATCCAGACCAGTCGGGATTTGAAATCCCAAAGAAGACTTCCAAAAGACCGCCGTCGTCCCCTGTTCCTGAACCATTGGAGCATGCAAATAAATTTGCAGCCCTGGTTTTCCAGCCACCAGCCGCCGCCTCCCCGTCTGCCATCCCCCAGAAGCCGGTGCCAAAACCTGCCCCTTACCCGCTGCCGCAGCGCCCGCCGCCGCCACCACTTCCAATGCCGCCGCTTCCCGACGTCGGCTCCCGCCAATCGTTCTTCACGAACGCCCTGCCTCTCACGCGCAACTCGTCGAGTTGTGCAAGATGACCTGTGTCAGGTCATTCACATTCAAATATTCGCGGTTCGAGTACCGCATCTTTTTGGAGGACCCAGCCGATCGTGTAAATCTGATGAAGGTATTAGAGGGAAAGGTGGATCACCACACCTATACCCTACCTGAGGAAAAACCGACGGAAGTGGTACTTCAGGGTATGCCGACCAACAGTGCCGAGGAAATCAAGCAGGAGCTTGGCGAGAAGTACAGCGTCGTAGCTGTCTTCGAAATGAAGGGTAACTCAATGGGAAGTTATAAGGTTAACTTCTCAAATGGGACTTCATTGTCCCAAATCAAGAAGATCCCGTAAGTTCTGGGAACCCGGACATACTGGGAACGTTATAGGAAAAGCGGCGGCACAACCCAGTGTTTTAGGTGCCAAAAGCATGGTCACGCCTCTCGAAACTGCGGCAGCCAACACCGGTGCGTGAAATGCGGAGACACGCACGCCACGGAGACCTGTACGAAGACCAGGGATACTCCAGCTACCTGCGCCAACTGCCGAGAATCACATCCGGCAAATTACCGACAGTGTCCAGCCCTCCTGGAATACCAACGATGCAGTAGGGAACTCCCATTGAATCTGTCAGTGCCGATGACAGAAATTGATGGTAGGAATAGTCGAAGCGAGAAACGTACCCGCTCATTTTGACTTCTTCTGTGAAAGTACCACCGCGTTGTATACAACTAGTTTCGGGTACAATATCGGATAAAAATTCTGATGACCTGACGGTTGTAGTCGAACCAGTCCAATTACCTATTAACGGAGTACTAATAGCTCGAACCTTATGTTATACCTCGAATATTCGGTTAAATATTGTCAATCTAACGAATGAAGAAATTGTATTAGATAAAAACACTGAGATCGCGCGCGCAGAAAAAGTAATCGTCGACGAAGAATTAAGTGATAATGAAAATGAAAATAAATGTACTGTAAATGAAAATGTAGAAATCTTAGCTAGCAATGGTAAAAAGGTTAAATTCACTAAGAAAGTGAGAAAAAGGAAAAATATAGGTAAATATGTAGAAAATGTAGTATTAAATGAGGAAAAACTTTAGTGAAAATGTTAATAGGGTAAAGGACCCTAGTATCTTAAACGTAAATAGGGGAACCATGAATTTTAATGGTAAAGTTAACAATGAAAACGTTACTGAAACTGTTGAATTAGTGGCCACAGTTAATAAAGTTAATAAGGAATCAATTGATTTGAAGGTTAATGAATTAGAACATTTATCTGAAAATGAGAAAACAAGGTTAAAGAAATTACTTTACGAATTTATTGAAATATTTGATGTAGGAAATGTTAAGTTGACACATACTTCTAAGATACAACATCGTACAATTACTACTTCTGAAACACCCATTACCAAAGCACCTTACCGTATACCTTTCGCTCAACGACAAGAACTTAAGAAACAAATTGATGAAATGTTAGAACAAGGAATTATTAGGGAATCAAATTCACCCTGGTCTTCTCCAGTAGTTATGGTACCGCGTAAAACAATTGATGGGGAAGTACAGCAAGTTAGGGTTTGCACTGACTATAGGGCTTTAAATGCCATAACGGTCAGGGAATATCTACCACTGCCAAATATTCAAGAAACGTTAGATCAAATAGGAGATTCACTGTTTTTCACAACTTTAGACTTATTATCTGGTTATTGGCAGGTACCCGTTCATCCTGATGATATTCCTAAGACTGCTTTCTCAACTATTGACAGTCATTATAAGTTCCTACGCATGCCTTTTGGATTAATTAACGCCCCAGCAACTTTCCAGAAACTCATGAATGCTGCTTTGTCCGGACTGACATATGAACAATGTCTAGTTTACCTTGACGACATAACTGTATTCGCTAAAAACTTTGATGAGCACCTAATAATAAGATTGAGAAATGTATTCAACAGGCTTAAAGAAGCAAATTTAAAACTAAATTAAAAAAATGTACTTTTTTGGCTGAATCAGTAAAGTATCTGGGACACATTGTAAGTAAAACTGGTACGCACCCAGACCCTGAAAAGACATCTATTGGTAAAACTTATCCTGTTCCAAAGTCTCCTAAAGAAATACGTCAATTTTTAGGACTTATAGGTTTTTATCGTAGGTACATACAGGACTTTGCAAAATTAGCGGCTCCACTGACAGAACTGACTAGAAAAAATAAACAATTTATTTGGGAACAAAAACATCAAGAATCTTTTGACACACTTAGACAAAAATTAATTGAAGCACCTATTTTAGCACATCCAAATTTTAATGAGACTTTCATACTTTCTACGGACGCATCGAAAACGGCCGTGGGAGCTATTTTAAGCCAGAACATAGACGGAATAGAAAGACCAATAGCATATGTAGGGAGACAACTTAATAAAAATGAACGGAATTATACAATAACGGAGTTAGAGTGTCTTGCAATTGTATATGGAATCAAACAATTTAGATGTTATCTTTACGGTAGGCAATTTACGGTAATAACTGATCACCGTGCTCTAAAATGGCTTTTAACATTAAAAGATCCGACTTCTAGATTAGCCCGGTGGGCCCTACTTTTAAGTGAATACAGTTTTGACATACAGTACAGACCTGGAAAATTGCACAATAATGTTGATGCTCTAAGTAGAATTACCGTAGAAAACATTAATTATGTTAGTTATTTACCCGTATGGAATAGAGAATTAATTAAAAACGAACAACAAAATGATAATTTCTTAAAAATTATTTTTGAATCTCTAAAAACAAATCCAGAATCTTCAGTATATTTCCTAGATGACGATAATATACTGTATAAAAAGGGAACTAAAAATGAACGTCACAATAGATTAGTAGTCCCTACGTCACTTAGAACTAAATTTATACATGAATATCATGATTTACCATTTGCTTCTCACCAAGGAGTAATTAAAACTCTAAATTTAATGAAACAAAAATTTTACTGGCCTAATATGAATAAAGATATTGACCTGTACATTAAAACTTGTGACTCATGTAACAGACGTAGAACAGTAAATAATCGGAAACCTGCTCCATTACAAAATTTACCTATAGTGCATAAACCTATGGAAATGACAAGTTTAGATATCGTCGGCCCACTTCCGGTAACAGAAAAATACAGGAACAAATATTTGTTGACATTTCAAGATTATTTTACGCGGTATGTAGAAGCAATACCCCTAGAGGACCCAAAAGCAGAGACTGTAAGCAAAAGCATTTGTGACACAAATCATTTGTAGGCATGGTATACCACGTAAATTATTAACTGACAGAGGTGCAAATTTCACCTCGGATCTTATGAAAAACATTTGTAAAGAATTAAAAATTGACAAAATTCAAACCACAGCGTATAATCCAAAATGAAATGGTATGGTGGAAAGATTTTACAGAGTTTTGAAAGATATGTTGTCTCATTTTATTAGTAAAAATCAAAGAAATTGGGATGAGATCTTACCATACGTACTATTTGCATACCGTACTTCAGTACATACTTCAACCGGTGAAACCCCATTTTTCCTTATGCACGGACGAGACGCAGAACTAACTTTTGACGATATTTTACGACCACGAAGACTAAAATATGACTATGCAGAAAATTATGCAACTGAAATGACAGCTAGATTACACCAAGCTTTTGACTACGTAGTGCAAAACCTTAAAAAGTCGGCTAAACAACGTGAAAAACAGTATAATAAGAAAACTGCTGAAATTGAGTTTAATATACCTGACAAAGTACTTCTTTATGACAACAGTCAAGTTATTGGTCAAAGTAAAAAACTTGCCCGTCCTTGGATTGGTCCGTTTAAAATTACAGAGAAACTTAGTCCCGTAACATATCGTATTTTAAATGAGAAAAATAAAAATACACAAGTGGTTAATGTTAATAGATTAAAATTGTACTTAGAAAGCAATGCCGAACATGATAGTCCTAATGTTAAAACAGTAAAAGAACCTGTAGAAGACGTTATTGTTAAACCTAAAATATATGCTCCATTACAAATTAGAAATCTTGAAACCGACGAAATAGAAGAGGCCGAACCAATAATTTTACATAGAGAAATTCACGAATATGACGAACAAGATGAACAGGTAGAATATGAACCTTGGATAGGAACCCCCATGTCTTTAGATAATGATAGATTTGATAATATAGTATTTGACGATCGGTATGAACCAAACTTAGAAGAAATTAGGGAATCAGACAGTGAAAATGCCGAATATTACGAAGACGTTAGACAATCTGATGATGACGAAATCAGAGAATCCGAATATGAAGAAGCTAGAGAATCGTATGACGAAAGTAGGCAAGACGATGATAATATTGACCTAGGTGACGAAAATGTTGAACAAGAAAGTGAAACAGGTGATAATGAATTGACTGATCAAGATACACAACCTACTAATGTGTAAAAGTGTAATAATTATGTAAAAATCATAAAAAAAAAAAATTGTAATTTAAAAATAAAGCGTATCACTTTTGTAAATTGTAGTTATAAAATAAGTTCAAATACTAATGATTTTCCTTTCTGTTTGAGGAAAAATCAAGAAAATGAACTTAGTAAAAACCACCTGGACATGAATGTTATTGAATCTATACGTTGGCACAGTAACCGCCATCATAGCCTGTGATTGTCAGGACCAAAATATGAACATCTCCACATTTAGTCTTACGGAAATTGGCGAGTGTAGACAACCAGCCACTGATCGAGTCACTACGCATGAAAGAATCCAGTTGATTCAACTTCGCGACATCAAAGTGGTTCATGTTGTCCAATGTAAAATATACCTACGTCAGCAGACTCATCTACTACTGTGGAATGCATTCTCATCTCGCTGCTGTCCGAAATGGGTTCTCGACATATATTCATTCCGTTTCAAAAGATATGTGTAACAGTATGCATCGATTACGTCGTATCGATCAATTCTATGGTAAAACAATCGACATACTCATTGTCAATGGTACCTATCACACCACGTTATTAATGGCTGGTCGTATGGTGACTGAAAACTCTTGTCAAGGAGTCGACTACGAAGATCGAACCGGAACATGGTCAAATGTCATAGTCCAAGCTGCTGTCGAAATCAAATTAAACGATGGATACGTTCCAGTGAAAGTTAACGAGAATAAAATCATTTTACCCGGAGGAATTACCTGCCCATATCAAGAACGCTCGTGTATCGATTCTGTTTATGGATATTCATTTTGAGAACAAGTTGACACTAGTTCTTGTTCCGCCAGCAAGTATACAGTAATTTATAAAGGCCAAGCCACGAAAGTTTCGCCGAAATACCATTCCGAAAACACTTCCGACACTACTATTTATACCGTGGACAAAGGTGAAAAAGTCTTCGCCATGCCAATCAAAAGACCAACAATGATTTGTGGACAATCCGCGTATGAAACAGACCACCCTAAATTTTATATCATTAAACCCTCCGAAAGTGGTATGTTCTACTTCAATCAAGTCGTTCATGGAATATTCGACATCGATCCTACGGCTTATACAAATTCAAAATTAGTATTTATTGAACGTCATATAAGTGGTCAATTATCAAAATTGTACGAAGATGTGATTTTACAAAGATGTGAACTGGAACAACAAGTATTACGAAACCTCCAAACATTGGCAATTACTTCACCACAAGAATTCGCTTATGCCAAAATGAAAGTACCTGGTTATACCGCCGTTAACTATGGAGAAGTCGTCCATATAATCGAGTGTAACCCTGTCTAGGTAAATGTACGTTTTGTAGACAGGTGTTTTCACGAATTACCGGTAACACACGATAACAAATCAATGTTCATGAGTCCAAGAAGTCACATTTTACAAAAATTCGGAACTGAGGTCACATGCAGTCCATTTCTTTACTCGACGTTCAAGTTAAATGGCCACTGGTATAAAAGTACAAAAGGTTTACATCAAATGCCAATACCACAAATTTTGGAACCGTCAAATCAAAACAAATGGTCATACCTTAATCCAACTAATTTATTCGCGGGCGGATTGTATACACAACAAGATATGTTAGCACTACAACAACACCTAGTGCTACCCTCCGAAAGACAAGCTATCAACGGAATTATCACCAGAGGCATGGTTGGTTTAGAAACAGACTTACAAGATACAAAATTGGAATCCCTTCTATCAGAAGAAGCAATTGAAAATTGGTTTTATCGCGTGTGGTCCAAAGCATGGACTTGGTTTAGTGGAATTGGACTAATTACATCTGGAATAATGGGTATCATAGTTATCTTCAAGTTATTCAAGTTCATTATCGACACATTTATACACGGCATCATTTTGTACAACATATTTGGATGGAGTATCCGACTTATTGCTGCTATCTTCGACAATGTCACAGTTTACTACCTACATAAGTACCATGACAAGAAAGCTACACAAACTGAAACCGTGGTCAACGAACCCCCAACGGAAATACGATGTGAACAGCCCCCAGAGAATCCACAACAGTTGTATCGTACACCACCAGTAATAAGTACGACGTGCTGTCCAGATTGGATTGAAACGACTCATTAATGCGAAAAAGTGAATTTTATAGACTTAAATAATTGGACATTAGTGTTAGATATAAGAATTAAAAAAAAAATTAGTACATAAGCGTATCTATGAAAATTAATGTAATTTTGGAAATTTAATGACATAATTTGCAAAGTAATAAAACTTTATGAATTTAAATAATATAATTAGTAACTATTGTGATTGGTTAGTTTGAATTTGAGATGACATGTACATAAATACACTTATGAATGAATTTTGAATTATTTTAAGGATTTCAAAAAGTATTAAATAATAGAGTAATTGAGAAAGTATTAAATAATAGAATAATAATCACTTAAATAGGTTTCTTGATCGTAATTTAAACTTAAGAATTTTACTTGAATAAATCGATTTTTAACAGAAAGTAAAGGTAAATTGAATTTTAAAAGAAAGATATTTAAACCTGATAACGAATACACGGATTTGACAATAATTTTGATTGATTTTATGGAACAGGGGAGTAGTTATTTAAATAAATAGTAATTTTGTTTACGAACGTAATCGAAAGAAATAGAATTCAACTATGAATTGGTGAAAGAAATGAATTTAAAAGTAAATTTTTGATTGAAAATTGAAAATAAAAATGAATCATTGTAGGAATTTATGAGGGTTAAGCTCGGGTGAGATCTAAAATTTTCACGTAAGATAACAAATCTGAGAATTTTAAGTCCCACTCTCTTTTGATCTCCATAAGCAACGAACACCACTGGTCAAGCAGTGTACGGTTCGGAATACGAGGAACAATAAACGAGTAAGAAATTTAATTTAGTAATTTTATAATTGATCACCACCTAGACCACTAGGAGAATGATGTGATATGATAGCGAGATAGAAAAATATCCCTGTCGCAGCATCCTGCATAACATAGCGAATTTCCGTTTATAAAAATTAGTTTTTCTCGGAAACTAGTTGACATAGAAGAATAGTTTAAAGACCTTTTTTATGTAATTTTTTCTCCTCTTTTAAATGGTGTAAAAATATTCAAAAATTTCGTAACAATTTTTGAATAAGTGGAAATTTTGGCAAAAAACTAATTTTTTGCAAGAACAAAAACCATGTTCCTGGCATCCGACGTGTCTGGCTGAAGAACTCATCCAAGATTTTAGTGAATATTATTTTCGGTTTCTAGGGACCTTAAAACAAATTTCTACCATGGTCCCGGGCTCAAGTCGCGTCATGACAGTGGCTGTAATAGCTGAATTCCATTCTGGAAATTCGCTAAAAGAGTTATTCATATTAAAAATTTTAGTGATAGACCGATCTACATATACGAGCGAATACTTTGAAAATATTTGACATGACATTTGCAACACGTGTCTTATCCACATGAAGGTTTATTTAAATTAATTGAAAGAAAAAATAAAAAAATTTGTAAAAACAGATATTTTATGAAACTTTTTGTAAATTGGCAGTAACAAGGTTATCAACTCTAGATTATGATACAAGAGAGGTATTATTGAGTAATACTAGTATTGTACCAATGACTCTAAATTTTAATTATTTGATCTTCTGATACAACATTAAATTATCAAATGCAGTGTTGATAAAACTGACACTTGTACAATTTAGAGGAGCGATTAAATATAGGTGCTGTGTTGCAGTAATTAAAAATCCTCTTTAATTTAATGAATCAGAAATAAGACTGAACGGTTACTGCCACAAAGTACAGAGGCGACATTGCTATCTCTATACTACTGAAACCATGTGCAATGGGTTTAGTTTGTATTTGTGTGATCTGTCTTGTGTGTGTGTGAGTGATCTAAGATGAATTGCGTGGTGTCGCATACGTATACATATAATATAATACTACATACGCATGTATGTGGCTTCGTGCGGTGGTGGCAACAGTGACTATAACAATCAAAACGTGACCAAAACAATTGACCTATACTCATCCACTGGCACCGAACGAGTGACTACTAAGTAGCCTAACTTTCTCAGAACTGCACACTACAGTTTACACGATAGAGATAGTAGTGCCGGTTCTGTATTCTGTGGTTACTTCGGTTACAGATCAACTGCTTAGTCGAATATATGCGCACTTCAATACACAGCAATCTATATTAATTTACCTATCGATCGATGGCTGCACAAATCATTAGATTCAATTTAAATACAAAATTCTGTGGATCGATTGGCGTCTTTTGGTAGGATGTTATACTACTTTTTATTTACAATTAAACAATTGATCAGTTAAAAATTGTATGTATGCGGCTACTCTAACACTATATGTATAACGATTGTTATCCGGAAAGAAACTCTTCAATTGTGTTATTCTTGATGATGAGTTAATTACTCGAAAGCTAGCTCGTAATTGAACAATTTAATTTGGTGAAAATTGACAAGGTAAAGTAATTTTCGTTTAATTTTTAATGAAAATTCGTAATAAATATATTCACACTTTTTTGCGAATGCAAGTGTCTGAAAAAAGTTATGAACGTATGTAATTGTTTTATTTTAGAATATTCAAAAATGAAGCAAAATTAGACGAAAAATTAAATTACACCAGAACTTCTTAAAGTGTGACATAGTCCGGACATGAAATGCACACTTATCGAGACACACATTGGCGGCACGCAAAAATCTATATTACAAAAATGTCATTTAATTAGAATTAGTGTTGGCATTACTTTAGTTTACTATTAGCTAATTAAACTTTGTAGTCGATTGATTTACTCGCTGTTGAAACGAATACGTTGTAAAACAGTAAAAAATAAGTGACACTTACTTTTTATACCTGCAGAAAAACAGTTGGGAAGAGTAAAATCGCACTTCAAAATTAGACAATATTACCTACGGCTCTGACTCTAGCTTGGTACATAAAGGGCATAGCCGGGTAAGATAGAGAAAACGGCCCTTGACGCAAAATTGATTGTTTTTATAGGAAATAATACTTCTTAGCTCCAGATACATTCCTGCCAAATTTCAACCCTCCGAGGCTAATAGTTTATGAATACACAAACAGACCAAATTTTCAAAAAAAATTTTTTTTTTACGAAATTACTGAGTCGATTTATTTGAGTTTAATATATATTGTGTACCCACCTTAAACAAAGTAATAAAAAAAAATTAACGTTATATCCCTTTATTACACAAATTTTTTTAAATTTTTAAATTTAAGTAAATTTTTTTTTTTTTTGGACTTACGCGTTAGCGACACCCACCATTTTTTTGTTCAATAATATGTCTCTTAGTACTCTATAACATATATTTTTACGGAAAAATTTTAGTTGGTAGAACATAGTAATATTTCAATACAAATGCATGTCATGTTCGGTGCTACATATATTACTTATGTATAAAAAGGACCATAAAGTAAAGCATCTGCCTGATTTCTAAAACACAGTAGAACTCTGAGGAGTGCAATAAAATGTTCTCTTCCCCCCTGAGTTGCAGTTCTTGGAGTTCCTGTGACGGTCTAAAAAAATTTATATTTTGTTTTGACTTGTTATAAAAAATATGTTTCTGCTTGTTAAAAAATAATTTTCAAGGTTAATTTTACCATGAATCTGAATATTTGAATGAAATCAATAAAATTATCTCAGCATACTTACTAATTAAAATTACATCTAACTCAACAAAAATTATAAGTTTTAGAAACTTTATTTAAATAAAGATAATAATAATAACAATGATACGTCTTAAATGTTATATTGTTTTAATAATAATAAACATTAACTTAATATATTGGAACAAAAAACTTCAACAATGTATAGTAATAACAGCAGTCCGGCTAAAACTTGTGGTTATAAAAATATGTAGGTAAATTACATGTAGATACATATAACTAACTTGAACAGACGCTCTCACTTGATGTTTTTGTTGCACTTCTTAAGGAGGTGCAGAAAGTGGATTTTTTCTGTAATAAAATTACATACGTTCATAATAACGACAAACAAGCTTAGACAAACGTCTTCTTTTGTTAACACGATGACGGGTCATGGGGAATTATAACGAAATGACCAGCTGGTATACTATTTTGACAGCTAATAAACTTTGTATGAAATTGTTGACGTCGTAATACGTGGTGTATGAGCTAATAAAGTTTCACTTGACGTCTTAGAAAGAAAACAACTCTAACAAAAGAGAAATCAATATCCATTTTGTTTTATGAATAATAATACCCCTGTCGCAGCATCTGCATAACATAGCGAATTCCCAAATCTTGGGCACTGGCGGATCTCATCTAAGACCTGTACCTATTTAAAATAGTTTAGCTTTCTAAGAGTAAAAGAATTTTTAAAATCGGCTGGGTAATTAGTTTTGGTATTTTTGGGGACCCAAGAACCCGAACGAATTTTGTGCAGCATAGTTGTATCGATCTAAAATAATTTAGTTCTCTAGCAGTGAGAAATTTTTTAGCATCGGTTCGATAGCTTATTACTGACGTTTTCGGATCTGCAAGATCCCGGTGGACCTCATTAAAAAATCAGCTCGACCGTATATTCTAGGCGGACTTTATGTAATATATATATATATATATATATATATATATATATATATATATATATATATATATATATATCTATTCAAAACCCGTTGTGCAGCATTCTACGCCGCATTTGCATCCGCAGGACACTTGTGGATCTCAGATAACACAACCTGTACCTATCTAAAATAGTTTACCTCGGTAATAGTAAAAAAGTTTCAAATTCGGTCAGTTATTTTATTTTTGACACTTTTAGGTCCTACTGACACTGTCAGACCTTACATAACGTAATCTATATTTATCTAAAATAGTTTAGCTCTGTAAGAGTGAAAAAATTTTCAAAATCGGTCGGTTAGTTTATTTTTACCACTTTTGGGTCCCATGGACCCTGGCGGACCCTAAATAACGTAATGTATGTCTATCTAAAATAGCTTAGTTCCCCAACAGTGAAAAAATTTTCAAAATCGGTCGGTTAGTTTATTTTTACCATTTTTGGGTCCCATGGACCCTGGCGAACCCTAAATAACGTAATGTATGTCTATCTAAAATAGCTTAGTTCCCCAACAGTGAAAAAGTTTTCAAAATCGGTCGGTTAGTTTATTTTTGACACTTTTGGATCCCATGGACCCTGGCAGACCTTACATAACGTAATCTATATTTATCTAAAATAGTTTAGCTCTGTAACAGTGAAAAAATTTTCAAAATCGGTCGGTTAGTTTATTTTTGACACTTCTGGATCCCATGGACCCTGGCAGACCTTACATAACGTAATCTATATCTATCTAAAATAGTTTAGCTCAGTAACAGTGAAAAAATCTTCAAAATCGGTCAGTTAGTTTTATTTTTGACACTTTTGGGTTCTATGGACCTTGGTGGACCTTACATAACGTAATTTATTTTTATCTAAACTAGTTTAGCTCTGTAACAGTGAAAAAATTTTCAAAATCGGTCAGTTAGTTTATTTTTGACACTTCTGGATCCTATGGACCCTGGCAGACCTTACATAACGGAATCTATATTTATCTAAAACAGTTTAGCTCTGTAACAGTGAAAAAATTTTCAAAATCGATCAGGCAGTTTATTTTTGACACTTTTGGGTCCTATGGACCCAGGCGCACCTTACATAACGTAATCGATATTTATCTAAAATAGTTTAGCTCTGTAACAGTGAAAAAATTTTCAAAATCGGTCAGTTAGTTTATTTTTGACACTTTTGGGTCCTGTGGACCCTGGCGGACCTTACATAATGTATTCTAAATCTATCTAAAATAGTTTAGCTCTGTAACAGTGAAGAAATTTTTAAAATTGGTCGTTTAGTTTATTTTTTACAATTATGGGATCAGTAAATCCTGGCGAAACTCATACAAGTCTAGTACTCTAACAGTAAGAAAAGGGTTCTAAGGATCTCATATAACTTATGGCAGTCCGTAAGCTTCTTGCGGACATCATTTAATTAATTAATTCAAATACTTTAACTTACTAACTGTGAAAAAATTTTTAAAATCGATTGGTTAATTAATTTCTGGCCTTTTTAGGTCCCGAAAACCTTGACCTCACATAAAATACCTTAAATCCATTTGAAATGGTTTAATTTTTTAACATTATTAATTATTAGTGAAAAAATTTTCAAAATCGATTCAAAATATTTTTCCGTGCTTACATATGTACATTGTACATATTTTGTTTTGTTTCATATTTAATAATATTATATCATAACATAATCTTCAATTTCTTGTTTACTTAAAAATTCAATAAAAAAAAAAAAATTCTTCATTACATTAGCTTAGAAAATCTGTTTAATTTACATTTTTCAACATGAGATAGAACCATGCTAATTATAATGCAATAAATGAGAAACAAAACTCTATACATGTATGTGTGTTATAACACATGTATGTGAATAGACTTCACTTGTTCTCACAAAATTCTTTAATAAAAAGTGAAATATTTTTATACTTCATAAAGAACTGAGATATAAATATAAATGACTTATTAGACTAACAAAGAAAGAAAACTAATATAATGGTGAAAATTTACATTTTCTCGAAAAATACTTAAAATAGAAAGAAAATTATAAGAATATTTTCTTCATAATTTTTTTTTCCTTTTCAACGATGTAAAAATCGAACTGTCTTATGATAGGATCGAATGATAAAAAATGGCCGGAAACCTACTTCTGGGCATCCGACGTGTCTAGCTAACGAACTTAGCCGAGCCAATTCAGAATCCAGTCCGCACACAAAATTTCATAAGCATTAGACGTTTCGTTCGAGAGTTATCGTGGCGACACATATATACATATATATATATATATATATATATATATATATATATATATATATATATATATATATATATATATATATATATATATATATATATATATATATATAAATTTTAGTGAATATCATTTTCGTATTCTAGGAACCTCAAAACACATTTCTGTTATGATCCCGGGCTTAGGTCCCGTCATGACACCTGCTGTAATAGCGTACTTCCAGTTTCACTTTTGGAAATTCGCTAAAAAAATTAAATTAATACAAGTGGTTAATCGTTAGGAAATTGGAAACAAAAGGTAACTAATTTTATGTATCAATATTGTTATACGAATAGTTATTAATGGAAAAAACTAATTTTAGGGATACTACGTGTAATTGAGAACCTACTTAGCGTAAAGGAAAGGATAGGATTAAGAATTGTTCAAAAAAAAAATATAACATGATGACTTTACAACACCGATGCTGAATGGAGACAGCTAGGTGAGTTTATTACTGATTCTAAGTAACAAAAGTTTGATTTTCGCCAATTCATAGGTTGACTAATTGAATTAAGAACTGACTGATTGCCCCCTTGTTTACTGAACAACAGAATAATAATTACCGGATGTGACTTAATTTTAATGGCCTAACCACACGCTGAGTGTCCTATTTGTGAATACGGCACTCCCGTGTGGGAGTCGGATTTTTATTTTAAGGGGTTGTCGTAACTGTCACAAATATGTAACAAAATTTGAAAGAAATTATTCACTTTTGTTATGTAACGTATCTAACTAGGGATTTTAATTTTACTTTGAAAATTTTAGGTATTTAAAAGAAAAAAGAAAGACAAAATTTGTATTGAACATGTATTCCTATTTCTAATTGAAAATTGAGATAGAAGGTTAATTTTTCTTTCCAAACCTCGAACGAAAAATTAACTTTCATTTTAAGGGGGAGGAAGTGTAATATAATGCCCGCTACTGTACCTACTTACTAGCAATAGAGTAACATATTGTAAATTTAATGTTGAACACAACTATAGATTAGTCTAGAAACTAATAGATGGAAATGTAATAATGAAGTCTTTGATTAAATCGCTAATTCAGCAAAACGCCAAAATATGAAATCGAACGATTAATGCGCGAGGTAAGGGGAGTACCCTAGCGAGCGTGGCTTGAGGCCCAAAAACGGGTAGATATGGATTCATTCCGTACTTAGATTTCATAATATTGATTCGGTGCTTAGATTCCGTAATGTAATTTCGTAAAGTACTTTTATAGTGTAAAGATTTACTTTTGTGTTGTGCAGTGATATCCCTCAGGAGGTAATATGCATTTTCTTCCCTAATATTTTTATCCACATATGCAACCCGATTCGTATATTTTATTTAAAATTTGATGAATTAATATTTTACTGGTTTTCTTTGGATATTTTCATATAACTTACAGTAGTTCGCCAACCCCATCCAATCGGCTTGCATACGTGGTTAATTAGATTATAAGTATTTTTACATTATTTTTAACTTTTATTGATGAAACATTGTTTCTTTTATTGCAACTTTATTTAACCCAAAAATGGTAATAATTCTGTAATTCTATATTTTATTTTAGAATACATTTCTTTATTGTTAATCGTTAATTATTGAGTTATTAAATTTCCTACATCTACGTCTGGTTGGTTTTGAGCCATTTAACCGCGTCCCGAAATATACATATTTTAATCTAAAACATTTTTAACTATAAACTCAGCCATAGCTACCACCCTTCTCTTACAACCCCCAATACATTACATTTATAGTGGCACCAGTGGTATCTTAAGGGAACCACCAAGCTGCCTCTCAAGCTTAATATATTACATCAGAAATATCTAAAATAGTTGTTAAACTAGGGGGATTTCATATGCTCATGTCATTTCTTGGATGCATAGGATATGTAATGAACGGAAGTGGAATCAAGGAAGCTTTGGGTACAATATATGCTACTAATTCTATCGACAAAATGTTAAATGGACACGTATATTCAAGAAGTATCAGAGATCATACACTACTACGACTTGCATTATCAACGATAATTTTTGAAGACATAAAGTTGGAAGATTCTGTGTTGGATGAGTTAATTGAACAAACAACTTGTCGTGATGTTGCTTATGAAGATGTAGAAGGTTGTATAGGTAATTCGAACTCATTTATTAATCAATTTCATGATAAACTGAAGGAATTGAAAGCTCGAGGTCCTACAGCACAGTTATGGGTACAATATTTTGATATGGTATCGATAGCACTAGACTTTATTTGCGCTGAAAGACTGGGACTCTTCGAAGAACATCTTGATGTAGTACGAAAAATGCTGCCGTATTTTCACGCTTGTGGTCACTTTTTATATGCAAAATCTACTCATTTATATATTCAAGATATGATGAAATTGGAAAAGACAATGGATCAACAAACTTTTCGGAAATTTAAAGATGGATTCTTCACTGTGAGACGAACAGAAAAATTCTATTCTGGTACATGGACACATGATAATCGAACAAAGTCTTATGAAGTCTATGAAGACAGAAGGGGGAGTATCTCGAGGTCGCAGTACTCAAGAGAGTGTTTTATGTAAATGGGTGTATGCTATGTAAGCTACAAATACAATTTGTGAAGAAATTGAAAAGTATTGTAATATTTCATTAGATTCTGCTGAACAACACGTTGATGCAAGAGATTCAAGAGTAAAAAGAGATAACATTGATGTAGGTAAACTAGCTGAACGGCTTAAACTTCATGATCCCTTTCCAAAAATAAAACAGTTGGTATCTTTAGCTTCTGGAATCGTTGGAAATGACCAGATTAATTGTTACAAAGCCCATAAAATCGAATTACAATCTATGGTAAACATAACTGACTTGAAGTTTAATGAAATAACTTTGAAACGCGCTGATAAGGTTTTGCCGCTTTCAGCTGTTAACAAATTAGTCAAAATTAACGATTGTAAAGTCTCTGTAGATCCACTGTTACTCTTCCAAAGGATAACTGTAACCAAACAGTTTGAAAATAATCTCGAAGGATACCTTCAATATGAATTAAGTCCATATCCAACGTCATTATTTGACAGTAATGGCATGAGAAAAACCACGAAATCTACATTATATGATAATTTGACACCTGTTGATATTGAATTTAATGAAAATGATGTAACTTATATCATTGATGGTGGATTTCTTCTGCATCGCGTCGTATGGAGTAAAGACGATACTTTTTTTGTCGTTTTAGATAAATACGTCAAGTATTTACAAAGACATTATGGATCAAAAACTGTTGTTGTATTTGACGGATACTCGGACTACACTAAAAACATAAAGCAATGAAACAATTAAGAAAAACTGCTGCTCTTTCAAAATTTTATGAAGTTTGTTTCGATGAAACAATGATTGTGCCAATCAGCCAAGACAAGTTTTTGTCAAATCAATATAATAAAAAGAAACTTATTGATATGCTCATTGAAAAGTTAAAAAGTGTAAATATCACAACAGAACAAGCGAAAGATGATGCTGATGTTCTTATTATCGAAACTGCTATTGAAGTATCCACACATGAGAGGACTGTCGTCATTATACGAAAAGACAGATTTGCTCGTTATTTTAATTGGACACACTCAGTTACATTAAGAAGAGTTTTTTAAAAAACCTGGAAAAGGCAATGTTATAAGTCTATTCTTCAAAAAGTTTGGACAAATATCCCCTTTCTAGGAAACATTCTATTTCTACATGCATTTAGTGGTTGGGATACAACTTCTGCGTTGTTTAATAAAGGGAAAACTTTTATAAAATCACTGCAAAAACTTGCTAATTGCGACGAACTGGCTCAAGTTTTTCTACAAGAAAACTGCCCTGTACAGCAATTATACGAAAATAGAGTACGCATCTTACTAGCAACATATAATGCTCCGAAATCTGAAAATAATATTGATCATCATAGGTACATTCAATTCATTAAATCTACTAAACTTCATAAACCTGTCCAGTTATCTAATCTTCCACCAACAAGGCAGCAGCCCATCAACACATAAATCGTGTTTATTACCAAATTCAAAAATGGTTAGGACATGATTTAGAACCTCAACAATGGGACTGGGTACTCCAAAATGAATTTCTGCAGCCAATAACTACACTGTTACCACCAGCTCCAGATGAATTACTCAGTACAATATTTTGTAATTGTAAGAATGGTTGTGGTTTACGTTGCGGATGCAGAAAATCGGTCTTGCAATGCACTTTAGCTTGGGGACAATGCAACGGGCAAGCTTGTCTCAATGCTGTTGTATTACAAGACGATCCCGAGGAAGAAACTGCATTTGATCCAGAAATTTTAGAAGGTTTGGAGACAATGATGCAGGAAAACGAAGATGATGAAGATGGAACTGAAATTTTCAATTTCCCAGGAGATGATGAAGAAGAAGAAGAAGAAGAAGAGGAAGAAGAAGAAGAAGAAGAAGAAGAAGAAGAAGAGGAAGAAGAAAAAGAAGAACAAGAGGAAGAAGAAGAAGAAGAAAATTGATATTTTTAAACTTCACATTTTTGAAGAATTTAAATGTACATTTAATTTTAATTTTAATTATAACAAAAGTACAGCTACTAAATAAAAATTAAATTAAATTATCTTTACTTGATTTATTTCTAAAACCATTCAATACAATGTATTAACTAATAAATAATACAAATTATTTATTGTTGATAATATTTTAATGATTTAGTAACTGTATACAAGGTATTATTCACCGAGATTCACGGTTGACCTACGATGGTGTTTTTAGCAGAAAAAAACTAGCAGAAAAAACCATGCGTTAAAAATATTCTTTGAGAATAACAAAACGATATTTGAATAGCCGAATAGTTAGCACATATCAACTAAATGAACTACCAACATCACGTTTCGTTTATACTATGTACGTACTCACAACATATTGAATGATCCAAAATCATCTAATATTTTTGTTCCAAAATAAAACGGAAAAATAACAAAACTGACAAGACTTACCGTTTTGAAATCAACATCGATACTTCACCCAACTAATAAACTAATATACAAGAAAAATTCAGAAAATTTTTCGCACCTTAAATATTGGAAAGTAAATGATAAAATATAAAAATTGCTAAATTTTGAATAGCGCATACGTCAGTTATCGTAAATTAGAATCAAAATTTCGGAAAAACGGCCAGCCGTCTATTTTCCGTTGGCATGACGTCTTGTTGCCTTGACTCATAGTAACAACCAGTGAAAATTTGAACCAGATCCTATGCGTCGTTATCTGGCAAATGACGGCAAAAAAAATGTTTTGTTGAAAACTGCGTCTTAAATACATGATTCGAAGTCCAATTTCGGGAAAACGGCTAGCCGTCTATTTTCTGCTGATATGGCGTTTTCTAGCTTATTACATTAGTAATAACCAGCGAAAGTTTGAACCAGATCCTATGCGTCGATTTCTGGCAACTAACGGCCAAAAGTAATTTTTTGTTGAAAAATGCGCCTTAAATACGCGATTTGAAGTCCAATTTCGGGAAAACGGCTAGCCGTCTATTTTCTGCTGATATGGCGTTTTCTAGCTTATTACATTAGTAATAACCAGCGAAAGTTTGAACCAGATCCTATGCGTGGTTTTCTGGCAAACGACGGCCAAAAATTTTTTTTGTGGAAGTAAGGGCTGTAATACATGATTCGAAGCTCAATTTCGGAAAAACGGCAAGCCTTCTATTTTCTGCTGGTATGGCGTTTTCTAGCTTATTACATTAGTAATAGCCGGCGAAAGTTTGAACCAGATCCTATGCGTGGTTTTCTGGCAACAGACGGCCAAAATTTTTTTTTTTTGGACGTAAGCGCCTTAAATACATGATTCGAAGTCCAATTTCGGGAAAACGGCTAGCCGTCTATTTTCTGCTGGTATGGCGTTTTCTAGCTTATTACATTAGTAATAACCAGCGAAAGTTTGAACCAGATCCTATGCGTGGTTTTCTGCCAATTGAAGGCCAAAAATTTTTTTTATGGAAGTAAGCGCCTGTAATACATGATTCGAAGTCCAATTGCGGGAAAACGGCTAGCCGTCTATTTTCTGCTAGTGTGGCGTTTTCTAGCTCATTACATTAGTAATAGCCGGCGAAAGTTTGAACCCGATCCTATGCGTTGTTTTCTGGCAATTGACGGCCAAAAATTCTTTTTTGTGGAAGTAAGGGCTGTAATACATGATTTGAAGCTCAATTTCGGAAAAAGGGCTAGCCGTCTATTTTCCGCTGCTATGGCGTTTTCTAGCTTATTATGTTAGAAATAATCAGCGAAAGTTTCAACCAGATCCTATGCGTGGTTTTCTGGCAAATGACGGCAAAAAAATGTTTTGTTGAAAAATGCGCCTTAAAAACATGATTCGAAGTCAAATTTCGGGAAAACGGCAAGCCGTCTATTTTCTGCTGGTATGGCGTTTTCTAGCCTATTGCATTAGTAATAGCCGGCGAAAGTTTGAACCAGATCCTATGCGTGGTTTTCTGGCAACAGACGGCCAAAATTTTTTTTTTTGGACGTAAGTGCCTTAAATACATACTTCGAAGTCCAATTTCGGGAAAACGGCTAGCCGTCTATTTTCTGCTGGTATGGCGTTTTCTAGCTTATTACATTAGTAATAACCAGCGAAAGTTTGAACCAGATCCTATGCGTGGTTTTCTGGCAATTGAAGGCCAAAAATTTTTTTTGTGGAAGTACGCCCCTGTAATACATGATTCGAAGTCCAATTGCGGGAAAACGGCTAGCCGTCTATTTTCTGCTGGTATGGCGTTTTCTAGCTTATTACATTACTAATAACCAGCGAAAGTTTGAACCAGATCCTATGCGTTGTTTTCTGGCAATTGACGGCCAAAAAATTTTTTGTGGTAGTAAGGGCTGTAATACATGATTTGAAGCTCAATTTCGGGAAAAGGGCTAGGAAAATTTTAAACAATCCATTAATATAATGATAGGAAAATTTTAAACAAGCCATTAATATAATGATATAAAAATTTTAAAACGCATATAGGATAGAGTGTACTAAAATAAAAATTAAATTCATCTGTCCAATATTTCTTCAATTTAGATTTATTTTCGTAGTAGGAATTCCAGAATGATGCTGGTACAATAAAATATGATCTTTTCGTCGATGTATGAAAATTGTTACTAATGATTTTATCCTTTTTATTATTGTTTATTTTGTCACGTTAAAATCTATTTTTTTTGTCACACACTGACTCGTCTATTTCGTTATGATTGAGTGCTTCAATTACCGAGCCTTTAATTTTTTTCCACCATTTTTTTAATAATCTTCTATTATTTAAAGTATTTTTTAAATTAAAAGTGGGGCAAACTTTACCAAAAACTGAGTTTTCTGATCCATATGAACCGGAATTTAATTCATCAACTACAGAATTACCTTTCTCAGAAATATATAATTTAAAATTTCTCAATGCCAAATCAAACGAGAATTCTGTTTTGTTAAAGCCCATATTAATTATTAAAATCAGTACCAAGGAAACAAAGTGAGATACAAAAAAAAATACAAAATGTTTTACTAAATGCGGAGGATAATTCTGACACAAAAAAAAAAATGTTTAGCTGACTAATTGCTGTACTCAATGGGGCTTTCGAAATGTCATTTGTTGCATCTAATAAAAATGACGTACCTGTTGTTGTCGCCTTCTTGATGTTCCCTTCTCGAATGTGCTCGAATATTCCAGAAAGTTACATCCTTATATAGAAAAAGTAAAATTGTAAAAAAAATATAATCTGTACTAGGTAAATACAGCTGGGCCCCAGTAGCAGGCAACGTATTCGATAAGTACAGTAGAGCTCCTAAAATCAATGCCCCTCTAAAAATTTGCGTATGGTGGCTGTAGAGATCCCACCTCCACGTTGCAAATCTTATTGCCGAATGTCCATCACGTCCCATGATCTTAGTGTCAAGAGAAAATACAGGGCTAGCCGTTTCCCTGAAATTTGACTTTGAATCATGTATCACAGGCGCTTATTTGCAACAAAAATAATTTTTGTGCCGTGAATTACCAGAAAACCACGGATAGAATTTGCTTCAAACTTTCGCTGATTATTACTAATATAATAAACTAGAAAACGCCATACTAGCAGGAAATAGACGGCTAGCCGCTTTCCCGAAATTGGACTTCGAATCAAGTTATTTTTAAAGCACATTTTTTTACAAAATTATTTTTTGCCGTCAATTGCCAGAAAACCACGAATAGGATCTGGTTTAAAATTTCTAGCTAGCCGTGTTCCCGAAATGTAACTTCGAATCATGTTATTTTTAAGGAGCATTTTTCAACCAAATTATTTTTTGGCCGTCATTTGCCAGAAAACCACGCATAGGATCTGGTTCAAATTTTCGCTGGTTATTACTAGTATGATAACCTAGAAAACGCCATACCAGCAGAATATAGACGGCTAGCCGTTTTCCCCGAAATTTGACTTCGAATCATATATTGTAGGCGCATTTTTCAATAAAATATTTTTTTTGGCGTCATTTGACAGAAAGCCACGCATAGGATCTGGTTCAAACTTTCGCCGGCTATTACTAATGTAATAGGCTAGAAAACGCCATACCAGCAGAAAAAAGACGGCTAGCCGTTTTCCCGAAATTTGACTTCGAATCATGTTTTTAAGACGCATTTTCAACAAAACATTTTTTTTGGCCGTCATTTGCCAAAAAACCACGCATAGGATCTGGTTCAAACTTTCGCTGGTTATTACTAATATAATAAGCTAGAAAAAGCGATCTCAGTAGAAAATAGACGGCTAACCGTTTTCCGGAAATTGGACTTCGAATCATGTATTTAAAGCGCATTTTCAACAAAACATTTTTTTTGGCCGTCATTTGCCAGAAAACCACGCACAGGATCTGGTTCAAACTTTCGCTGGTTATTACTAATGTAAAAAGCTAGAAAACGCCATACCAGCAGAAAATAGACGGCTAGCCCTTTTCCCGAAATTGAGCTTCGAATCATGTATTACAGCCCTTACACATCCACAAAAAAATTTTTTGGCCGTCAATTGCCAGAAAACCACACATAGGATCTGGTTCAAACTTTCGCTGGTTATTACTAATGTAATAAGCTAGAAAACGCGATCTCAGCAGAAAATCGACGGCTAACCGTTTTCCGGAAATTGGACTTCGAATCCTGTATTTAAGGCGCATTTTCAACAAAACATTTTTTTGGCCTTCAATTGCCAGAAAACCACGCATAGGATCTGGTTCAAACTTTCGCTGGTTATTACTAATATAATAAGCTAGAAAACGCCATACCAGCAGAAAATAGACGGCTAGCCGTTTTCCCGCAATTGGACTTCGAATCATGTATTACAGGGGCGTACTTCCACAAAAAAAATGTTTGGCCTTCAATTGCCAGAAAACCACGCATCGGATCTGGTTCAAACTTTCGCCGGCTATTACTAATGTAATAAGCTAGAAGACGCCATACCAGCAGGAAATAGACGGCTTGCCGTTTTCCCGAAATTTGACTTCGAATCATGTTTTTAAGGCGCATTTTTCATCAAAACATTTTTTTGCCGTCATTTGCCAGAAAACCACGCATAGGATCCGGTTCAAACTTTCGCTGATTATTACTAATGTCATAAGCTAGAAAACGTTATACCAGCAGAAAATAGACGGCTAGCCCTTTTCCCGAAATTGAGCTTCGAATCATGTATTACAGCCCTTACTTCCACAAAAAAAAATTTTTGGCCGTCAATTGCCAGAAAACCACGCATAGGATCTGGTTCAAACTTTCGCTGGTTATTACTAATGTAATAAGCTAGAAAACGCCATACCAGCAGAAAATAGACGGCTAGCCGTTTTCCCGAAATTTGACTTCGAATCATGTTTTTAAGGCGCATTTTTTAACAAAACATTTTTTTGCCGTCATTTGCCAGAAAACCACGCATAGGATCTGGTTCAAACTTTCGCTGATTATTTCTAACATAATAAGCTAGAAAACGCCATACCAGCAGAAAATATACGGCTAGCCCTTTTCCCGAAATTGAGCTTCAAATCATGTATTACAGCCCTTACTTCCACAAAAAAAAATTTTTGGTCGTCGTTTGCCAGAAAACCACGCATAGGATCTGGTTCAAACTTTCGCTGGTTATTACTAATGTAATAAGCTAGAAAACGCCATATCAGCAGAAAATAGACGGCTAGCCGTTTTCCCGAAATTGGACTTCGAATCGCGTATTTAAGGCGCATTTTTCAACAAAAAATTATTTTTGGCCGTTAGTTGCCAGAAATCGACGCATAGGATTTGGTTCAAACTTTCGCTAGTTATTACTAATGTAATAAGCTAGAAAATACCATACCAGCAGAAAATAGACAGCTAGCCGTTTTCCCGAAATTGGACTTCGAATCATGTATTTAAGACGCAGTTTTCAACAAAACATTTTTTTACCGTCATTTGCCAGAAAACGACGCATAGGATCTGGTTCAAATTTTTACTGGTTGTTACTATGAGTCAAGGCAACAAGACGTCATGCCAACGGAAAATAGACGGCTGGCTGTTTTTCCGAAATTTTGGTTCTAATTTACGATAACTGACGTATGCGCTATTCAAAATTTAGCAATTTTTATATTTTATCATTTACTTTCCAATATTTAAGGTGCGAAAAATTTTCTGAATTTTTCTTGTATATTAGTTTATTAGTTGGGTGAAGTATCGATATTGATTTCAAAACGGTAAGTCTTGTCAGTTTTGTTATTTTTCCGTTTTATTTTGGAACAAAAATATTAGATGATTTTGGATCATTCAATATGTTGTGAGTACGTACATAGTATAAACGAAACGTGATGTTGGTAGTTCATTTAGTCGATATGTGCTAACTATTCGGCTATTCAAATATCGTTTTGTTATTCTCAAAGAATATTTTTAACGCATGGTGTTGACGCATGGTTTTTTTTCTGCTAGTTTTTTTCTGCTAAAAACACCATCGTGGTTGACCTTGTATTACAGTATATATGCCTGAGCGCTGGGTGCTCTCCGTCCTCTATCTCGAAAAGGGTTGAGCGTATAGAAAAAAAAGTTGAGGAGAAAAATATCTTAAAAGTTCTGGCAAATTGTTTTATCTTTAATTTTCATAATAGGTGTTGAAGTGAATGGAACCATAGAAATGGAGGTAATTGCAAAAAACCGATTTTCGTGACCTTTGACCTCGAATAACTTACGACGCAGACACGAGATAATATCGCACCTTGAGAATAAAACTGTTACAACTCACAACTGTTACAATTTATATATATATATATATATATATATATATATATATATATATATATATATATATATATATATATATATATATATATATATATATATATAATTTTAGTGAATATCATTTTCGTATTCTAGGGACCTCAAAACATATTTCTGCCATAGTCCCGGACTCAGATTGCGTCATGAGACCTACTGTAATAGCTGAATTTCGATTTTTCGAAATTCGCTAAAAGGTGAAAAGTGGATCATTTGTATAAAGTGTCGCATTTGGTATCACGAACAATGTTCGGGAACTGATGATTACAAAACATTTATTTGTTATTATTGTTTAGATAGTTAATTAATAATGTAAAATAAGTAAAACTACAAAATTAATTAATTTATTTTTTTCTAATCTAATTAATTTATTTTCTAATCAAATTAATCTAATTAATTTATTTATAACACACGAGTATTAATGTAATTTCATGAAATTTTGTTTTACTTAAAAATAAACAATATTATTTTGTACCAAATGTGCTTTTTCGTTTATAAACCATGTCTACCATTGTGACAGAAATAATGGCCTAATATCGTACAGGGCGATATTTTGACCACTATTGGTGGGCGGTATTAGGACGACATTTCATGAAGCGGTCAAAATCAGTTTTTTTTTATTAATTACAAAAATATATAATACATACATGTTTAATCAACTCGCAACTATTCAGTACTTCAAAAGCATTAACAGAAGTAAACAGAAGTACAAGTGGGGCTAATTAAAAAGCAAAAATAGCAGAGAAAATTTCAATTTTCAAAATGGGTGCGATATTAGGCACACTTCCCCTACAGTCAATTAGTACAGTACAAAATAGAATTGTATTGTACAGTAATTAATTACGCGTACAGTGACCTTGTTGCTCTACACGTGAAATTACTGTATTTAGGTTTTAGTAATTGAAGGAGCCAGTTTTGAAAAGGGCCTAAAAAACCCAGTACATAGAACAGCAGTGCTTGCTGTTAACTTCTTAGAGGAGCTATAAGGAGTCTCAAATTCATTACATTTTAAACGGACTCGATGGGCCGGCTTTTTCGTAAATCCGGCCTAAGCCGAATTATCGAGGTCTTAGTGTATTACTTATTAGTAAAATTTAAAAATAGCCAACATTGTACAAAATGTATTTTTATCATTATTCAACTTAAATATGGTCTATGTGTTCTTTGTTCGCTGCATAGAGCTCGGACCCGAAACGTTTTTATAGCGCGATATGTATATATATTTATAAATTAGTGAGACTTGAAATTTGATTAAAAAAAATACGCTACTATAATAAACTCTGGATGTAGTTTCCACTGACTCGAAAGTACGCTTCCACCATCCTACGATTAAAATTTTGCCTAACATTACATAAAATATGAGGACCTTTCTGAATAATTCTAGCTGCATCAAAAATGCGAGTACGGAGATCCTCAGTATTACCTATTTATGATCTATAAACAACAGATTTGATGACTCCACAAAAAAATCTAACGGATTTAAATCGGGTGTTCAAAGAGACCATTTTAGTCGTAGATTAAAACCAATTCATTTTCCGAGGTAAACCCGATTCAAAATCCCGACGACATGACTCTTATGAACGGGAGCACCATCATGCATATACCACATATTCCTTAGTGTCCGTAGTGTCAGCAGTATATGCAAGAAATTAGACAAATCCTTTTCTAAAAATTCTAAATAATTTTCCCTGTATAAACGTACTGCAAAAATATGATCCAAAGAAATCATTAGCAACGTTTCATAGATTGTTGAAGTTTGAAATATGTTTTATTACACAACAGCAACAAGTTCGGTTCCATACCTATCACACACTCAACTACGATGAAAGAAGCTTATGAAAGTCTTTCTACTGTAATAGAAAAAATTAAATACCATGAAAATAACTGGCAAATATATGTGGGTTCAAAAAATGATAAACTTTCGTCTGGGACAGCAAACTGGGTTCACAAAATATCCATACTTTCTTTGTCTTTGGGACAGCAAAGATAGAGAACATCATTGGAAACTAGTTCTTGCCATGCAGAATACAATTCATTCGCCCCTAGTAATCGGAAGCTCCATTATTTTACCACCACTGCAAATAAAATTCTCAATAAAAGTAATAAGCGCTTTGAATATATAGCACATAAGTTTCTTGACCTAAGCACGGAAGAACTTAGGCCGGTATATGTGGATGGACCACAAATATTAGGTTAATGTTGATAATTTTGTAAAATCAATAAATGAACTCGAATACAATGCCTGGAAATCATTTGTGTTAGTAATGAAAACCTTCCTAATTAATACTAAAGCACCAAACTATTATACCATGATTTAGTCCAAAATATACCATGATTTAGTCCAAAATAAAAGATGTTGATTGCTAGACAGCCAATCGGTATAAAAGAGGAAAAAAGGAAAAAAATATTTTTTTAATCAATAGGCTTAACTTTGATGAATTCATGTAAGGTATTAATTAAATTTTTTAAACCAGATATTACAATTTAATTTTTTAAAGTATTTAGCAATTTTTTAAGTATTTGAAGTTGCTCTTTCTCGGATTCAATTTACTCTGTGTAATATGCTTGAATTGGCCGCACTGTAGTGTAGATATCATTGTTGATTTGTTTTCCAAAAGGTGTTTTGTCAGAAGAAGAGTATGAATTAATTTGTCTGCTAAAATAAAAAAACAAGGTAAATTTACTTTCAACTTTAATTACTATTTGAAATTAGTGGTTCACTTGTAACATCCGTTACAATAAAACATTCAAAAGTTATTTTTTATACTGAACAGAATGATAAAAATAAATAAAACTCAAAAAAAGTAAGGTTAAGGTATGTAAGTGCAATTCTATAATAGAAACTTTGTTTATTTTGTGTTACATTTAATTTTAATCAGCCTTTTAATTTTGTAACATCCGTTACGTAACGGATGTTACACGTATTAGATTGTTACTCAACTGAAAGTTATGACATTTATGCAACAAAGTTTCAAGTTTTTCAACCCAATTTTTTGAGGTTATAAAATACATAAAATATTAAGGCATAATTAGTTCTTAATAAGCCTACTAAATATTAAAATCAGATTTTTTACTTTGTTATTAGTTACCTTTTGCAATGGACGTTGGAAGCTCACCAAAATTTAAGAATAGGATGGGCGAAATGCCGTTATAACAAGAAAAAAGATGAAGAGAAATGGAAAATGTACCTTCAAAATGATAGAAAAAGAAACAAGGACAACCGTAAGAAAGCTAAAGAAGAAATGTCAAAAGAAGATAAATTAAAGAAAAAAGAGGAAACACGGTTAAGGGTTAAAGCGTGGCGAGAGAAACAAAAATTATTTAAAAAAACTGATGGAGAATCGACTCAATCAACTCCTAATAATAAGCTATTGGGTTCATATAAGACAAAAAACTTTGTTCACAAAGCAGTTTTTAAGGTGCGGAAGGCATTACCAATCAGTCCAAAGAAGAAAACAGCGGTCATCCGGAAACTGTTAAGTGCTGAAAATTTATGTAGTATTTATGATGTCAAGATACCAATTCAAAGAAAAAAGTTTTGCGAGGATACAAGAGATAAAGTTGTAAAATGGTACGAGAGTGATAATGTCAGCTGGCAAGCCCCAGGAAAAAGAGACTGTCAAAGTATATGACTCTGAAACCAAAAGGAAAATTCAAAAGCAAAAACGGTTTCTAGTAATGACAGTTGATGAAGCTCGTGCATTATTTTTAGAAAAATATAATGTGTCTGTATCTAGAACAAAATTTTTTGAATTACGGCCGAAACATGTCGTTCCTGCGGCCAACACACCACACAATGTTTGTGTGTGTGTAAAACATACCAATATCACATTTTTGGTTGAAGGATTAAAATATACAGGTTTGGAAACAAATCATCGAAGCCTGCTCAAAACTATGTGCTGCAACACAGACAGTGTAGATTGTATGACTAATAAGTGTGAGAATACGGTACTTGACTGTATTCAACATTTGTTTTAAATGTTGAATAATTTTATGTATTGTCCTTAAATATATTCAATTTTAGTAGTGACAGATAAAAATATTCTTTAGTTACTTAAAAATTCGATTTCGAAAATTATAAATTTTTAGCCTTCATTTAAATGGTTAAAAACGCAGTGATATTTGAAAATGACGTCATTTTTTAATAACAGATCTTATTACTGTAGTTACGGTTTGTCTATGACAAATTGCATTTTCACTGTGACATTTTTACAATTCTAATTGACCAAGAGAAGTTGTTTTTCTTTGTAATTTATTTTGAACTTTTTGGTTTGCAATTAATTTTGCACTCAAAAAAGATTGATGGAAGGAATACATTGTCACTTAATACGTAAAATATCCTTATCAACTTGTTTTAAATATTATGTTAAAAATGCTTTTATTTTTTGCTACAATTTTTAAAGTAACGTTTTCTTAAAGTGCATTTAATACTTGTAGGGCTTCATGAAAATCTTACGATGATGATAAATGAAGAAGATAACAAAGTAGAAAGTTGTAAATACTACTAAAACTGAGCATGATGACTGCTGAATATTGTGTGCAAATTTGAAACCGTGTTGACAAGTGTTGATATGAATGAAAGCAACATCTGTTTAAGTTAAATCGTGACGTCATTGCATACGTCACTACGCCAAATCGTTTTTCCCGCCAGTTTGTTCATTTAAAATTGAACAATGGTTTTTTTGAAGATTTTTAAAAATTTAACAAAAATTAACTAATTTATACGTAAGAACAAAGCATTTAGAATCATTTCTCAATTGCAGTCAAGTACCCTATTGTTCTCAAGATGTAAAATCCATACTGAACAAAAGTTACTCAAAATTACTCAACTATTACCAAATGGAAAACCTGGCGGAAGATTGAAGGTAAATACCAGGTGGTGGAGAACACAACTTCCCTTCAAACTGTAGTTGATAAACTTAACCCTTTGGACCCCAGCCGCCGATATACCGTCGGTAGATTTTACTACCTAAAAACCCCAGGCCGCCGATACATCGTCGGTAAAAATATTCCGAAAAATACCAGCCGACGGTATATCGTCGGTGAGATACTAGCGATTATAATTAGCTTTTATGTGGTTTCTCTTTGAAACAATTAACGTGTCTATGTTCTGTACATCATTGTGAATCCATATATTTCAATAGCGAAGCATTAATTTGACTCATGTCTTCATATTCGATGGGATACAAACAGCTGTCAGTGTAGCGCGCCAAACCACCTGCCACAGTTTCCCGCGCTGGTCAGTGTCGCGTCAGCCGGCTGGCGAGCTTTGTTGTGCGAGGTTATGTTATTGTTTACGCGTTAGTTATTGTTGTATATTGTAAATATTATTTTCGTTTCTTAGAATATTTTTTGACATTGTATTTTGTTAGTGATTAGTGTGTTGTATATAGTGAATAATGAGTGATCAAAACATAAAAGATCGTCCCAGTGAAGTTGATCGACAACTAAACTTAGACATTTCAGACGATGACTTTTCTGATATTTTTGATTTATATGGCGATGATAGTGACATTGACCCAACATATTTTCCAGATTCTGATAATGAAAGAGATGTAGGCCTATTTAGTGGGAGAAATGTTTCAGTTGACCAACCTTCTACTTCAACTCAAAGTTATACTGCGCCTAGGCCTACTCCTACATCGCAACCTGTGCCTACGCAACGATTACAAGACCGATTTCGCCGTTCTCAAGTACTAAGTGATAGTTCTGATTTATCAGATGACGAAGAAGAGGATAATGAAATTTGGCAAGGCATAAACGAAGTGGAATGTCAAAACATTACACACAACTTTGACTTCAATGAAATACCTGGTCCTTCTCGTAGTGTACCAAATATTACCAAACCCATTGATTTTTTTAACCTCTTCTTTACACAAGCCCTGCTAAACATATTTGTAAGTGAGACCAACCGTTATGCCTGTCAAAAAATTTCAACAAACACTAATGCCTCACCACACAGTTTATTCAGAAAGTGGTTACCTGTAACACTCCCTGAGATAAAACATTTATTGCTGTCGTGTTGAATATGGGTCTTATTCGTAAGCCTTCCATAAAATCATACTGTAGTAGTAGCCTTTTTTTCATGTTGTAAATAACGAGGCTCTTCCTAAGGCAGGTGAACCTGAATATGACCCAACGCAAAAGTTTGCTCCTGTTCTTGATCATTGTAATAGGTTATTCAAGCAGTTTTGCACAGGTCATTAACAACTATCAGTTGACGAATCATTGGGACCAAAAGTCAGACTCAACTTATGCAGTATATGCCGAACAAGCATCAACACCGCTGGGGCGTAAAACTTTGGGTTCTTGTGGACTCAGTTCGTAACTACTGCTTGAGTATGATCTGTTATAAGGGCAAAAAAAAAATGAACAAGAAAAAGAAGACAAAAAATTATGGCTTAGGTTACACAGTAGTAAAAAATTTGTTAATAGCCTGTAACTATATTCATAAAGGCTATCACGTTTTCTGTGATAATTTCTTTACGAGTGTAAATCTGGTAAAAGGCTTGTATCAAAATAAGACATTCTTCACTGGAACAGTAAGAAAAACAAGAAAAGATCTTCCGCTAGGTTCATCAGCTATGCTACAAGTCGGGGAAAAAAAGTATTGGAGGAAGCAAAATATAGTGGCACTAGCTTATAGACAAAAGAAAAGCCAGAAGAAGCCTGTCATTCTCCTAACATCGAATGCCCAGATAGGGGACGTAGAAAATATGAAATGGAGACATGGAAGAAGCACAACAGAAACTAAGCCAGCAGCCATAATAGATTACAATAAGTATATGGGCGGGATAGACAGCAATGATATGATGCTGTACTCTTACCTCGATGAACGGAGGACAGTGAAATATTGGAAGAAGGTTGTGCTCAACTTATTTGCTAGAATGGTTTTGAACAGTTACATCATTTATAAAGAAAAACAAAAACTAAATGGCAGTAAACCTCTAACTAGATATCTTTATTGCGTTTCTGTCATTGAGTCAATTACAGATGAGTGGCTCTCATTTCGTAATGAGGACATTGGTGGTTCTGGCGACAACAGCGGTGCAGGTACTGCAAAAAAAATGTTCGGACTAGAAAAATTGGAGGGAAGAAAAGAAAAAACCTGTTTTGTTTGAACCAAGAGGGGTCCAGATTACATGAAGAAAGGAAGGAAACGGTCCAGAACAGTTTGTATTGACTGCAAAGAAGGGTGTCACGCCCAGTGCTTGGCTAAGCATATTTGCTCCAATAATTAGACCATCTTACAAATAAATGAAAAAATGTAAATAGACTGTAAATAGTGTTTTTTATCTTTTTATATAGTTCATCTTGTTTCAACAACAATATAATGATTTCGTAAGTCAAAGATTTACTTATTATTTTGCATGGCATAGTTATGTAAAAAATGTAATTTTTCAGGTTCCGTATCAAAATGAAAAATATTACATAGCATAATTATTTTTTACTGTAGGAAGCTGAAATTTTTTATGTAGGTTGCCAATAATATTGTAAACAAAACAGACTTATTTCCCACAGTTAAAATATTCTTTGTTTTTTTTCAAAAAAAATTCAAACAAAATTTTTTAATTTATATGTATATATTTCTACATATACATTTATAAATATATATACATTTTCAGTAATATTGATGACAATAATATTTTTTATTTGTAAGCTATCTATTTCTGAACAGTTTGGTACATAAAACATATTAATAGCTCAAACACCTATGATTATATGAATTTTTTTCATAAACGTTGCAAAAAGAGTAAAATTCCCCTGGGGTTTTTGGCATGTCCCATGTATAAGTGGACTTAGTAAAAATTTTAACCAATCTAATTTTTGGGTCTGGGGTCCAAAGGGCTAATGAAGCTTTACCAAGTTTCAAATTTCATTGTTTTGTCAAGAAGGTCCAATCGAACCGTTTTGATAAAGTTAAGAGTGGATTTGAACAAGGGTCAGCCGTTATCCAAATAGATTATGCCGAAAACTTCTCTCTGACTCCTCAAGACGAAATACAAAGTGCTCATTGGAGCCATGCACAAGTGATACTCTTCACCGCATGTGTTTGGTATCAAAATGGCATTAAATCTCACGTCGTGGTAAGTGACGACATGTCTCATTCCAAAGAATCAAGTTGGGTTTTCCTTAAAACCATTATTGATAATTTCAAGAAATTTGAATACCCAGAACTTACAAAATTGTCAATTTTTTCTGACAATTGTTCTGCTCAATTTAAGAGCAAATTTACAGTGTCAAATGTATGTTTTCTTAATACTGATTTGGGTTTGGAAAGTGTTGAGTGGAGCTCCTTTGCGCCAGGTCATGGGAAAGGCGCTGTTGATGCAATTGGAGGTCAACTAAAAAGACAAATGTAACCTCCGAGAAAAGGGACCTAGTTTAGAAATTATCAACATTATCAATCGTTTGATTTCCACCACTATTGCTTCGTTTTTATCGGTTAAAAAAGAAAAAATCGTATATGTCCGAGTTCTGCAAATTTCCCAAAATTATAATTACCTACTTTTAATTACATTTTATGAAATATTCGCAATAAAAAACATTGTTTGTAATACAAAGGTAATGGACGGTACAGAAATTACTGGTTGGAGAACAGCTACTGCTTCAGCAATTGTAACAAAACATCTTCACTTTAAGAGACCGACTCATCAGTGTCATGTACTGAAAATGAAATTTTGAGAAAAACGAATTTAAAGTTACATAACGCATTATCACTTTGAACACACCTTCAGTTGGGAGATGCGATTTGGTATGGCTAGTTATGATTGGGTGCCGACTTTGGTGACGTCATGCCTATGTGGTGACGTATTTTTTTTTCACTTTTAGTGTGACAATACCTTTGCTACTGTTGCTGCTTTGTACACATTGTAAAAATAACTATAAGAAAGGAAAAGAATAAAGTGACGCTTCAGTCTTGTGCCAACTGTATAACGAGTGTTATCAATATCTCAAAAGTTGTTTCGCAATTTTGGTTCTTTTGTAATTTTGTTACTAAGCTGATGTTAATTTGAAGTAATTTTTATAAAAATGGATATTTCTGACAATTTTGATGATGATTTAAAAAGACTAGACTCGGTTTATGGCGATGATGAGATCGATATGACATTATCTGAAAGTGTCGGTGCTAATACCTCGGGACTAACTGAAAATCAAAGTTTTTTGCATGATATTTCTGAATCCAATATTATATCCGAATTGGAGGAATCCGTTGAAGGTATACAAGAGTCGATGAACATCGATTTGATGTACGGAGAAAAATCCGAAGCATGTTCGAAAGAATGTAATAAGATAATTCCAGAAAATCTTGCTATACAAAGCCGGCAATTTTGCCAAGAATTAAGCAAACCAGAACAAGATTTAGTCCATTTGAGCCACTTGGAATTTCATCGACAACATTTATCGCTCGAAAACGTTTATAATACTGAAAGTCGGAAGAAGTATGGCCAAAGGGTAAAAAATAAATCCAGAGTTGATACAATGTACTTATTTCGTGGCATTCACATTTGTAGAAAGATGTTTTGTTTTATTTACGATGTTGGTTTAAAACGTTATAAAAATTTGATTCGACATAGTGATAATGTTGGCTTTTCTGAACGAAAACATGAACTAAGTGGCAAGTCTTCAAAACGGCAATCGCGTGTGTTATCACCGAAATCACTTACTCGTATCGTTCAATTTATTCAAAATTTTGCTGAAAAATTCGCAATACCTCTTCCTGGTAGAATGCCAAACTACAAAGACTGTAAATGCTGCTACCATCCAGTGAAACAAAAAGTGCTGTTTATCGTCGTTTTGAGAAAGTTTGTCTTACTGAAGATAAAATCGCAATGAAAACTTTTTACAAAATTTGGATGAAGTACTGCCCTTACATCTCGCCTATGAAACCGAAAACTGATCTTTGTGACGTCTGTCAACAGAATACCTTGATGCTACGACGAATCTGATTCAGATACAAAAGAAGCAAAATTACGAATGGCTGTTACTCATCTTGACCATGCGAAACGCCAGCGTGAACTCTACCAACAATGCTGCAAGATGAGTGATGCTTATTCTACTCTTGTAGTGAGTTTCGACTATGCACAAAATATATCTTATCCATCCAGTCCACAAGTCGGAACGGCATTTTTCAAAGCAGCTCGTAAATGTTCAATTTTTGGTATTCATAATGAATTCACTAACGTTCAGTCGAACTATTTATTAGACGAAGAGTTCGAAATAGGAAAAGGACCTAATGCTGTCATTAGCCAAATTCACGATTACTTCATGAAGAATGCCGTTAAAAATTTAGTTTTATTTTATGATAACTGCGTAGCACAGAATAAAAATAATGCAATGATGCATTATTTGGCCTGGCAAGTAGATTCTGGCTTAAACGAATCGATATCATTAAATTTTCTCCTAACTGGCCACACCAAGTTCAGCCCCGATCGCTCTTTCGGATTAATGAAACTAGAATATAGTCGCTCAAATCTAGATTATTACCAAGATTTTGAAGATGTGGTCAATAGATCTAGCAGTAATAAATTTAACAACGCTGTGAATGGAAGTGAAATAGAGTGGCGAACATGGGATACTCATTTCGAAGGATTTTACAAAAGATTACCAGGTAAACTGTCGCGATTTTGTGATTTTAATTTTTCAAATTCATTTCAATTAATTTTGTAAACGTTTGCATTTTATGTATTACCAAGTACCACCACTTTGACTTCAAAAACAAACGAAATTATATGTAAAGAACTTCTGGACTCGGAAGAAGAAAGATTTAATCTGCGATTAACGGCTGAGCTACCAAACGAATTACCTCCGCTCATTGCACCAAGCGGTTTATCGTTAAATCGCAAATGGTATTTGTATGAGAATGTCAGGGTCTTATGTACTGATTCACAGAAACGTGATTTTGTAGCTCCTAAACCGAGTGAACTCAAAGCGAAAAAAAAATCGAAAAATAAATCTGAACCTGCCAGCAAGAAAAAAAAATCGAAGCACCGGATCACGAGAAAAAGAAAGCTGAAGTCAAAGCGCCGAAAAAAGAAAAAACTGAAATTGTCAAACGGAAGAAAATCGAAGTACCAGCTCACGAAACACCGAAAAAAAGTCCAAACTCCCAAAAAATTCGAATACTGACGAAAAAAAAAAACAATTTAAAACCAAAAAATCAAAAGAAATAAAATTTTAATGTTTTTCTCATTTTTATCGATTTTCCCAAGTTCGTTTTGCACGTTTTTATGGGGTAAATAAATTTTTATCAGAAATCTAACTCATTTCATCTTATTCTACACCCTTTTAGGTACCAGAATCCACTCTTAAGTCCAAACCCGTTTTTTGACACACTAGGTCCCTTTTCTCGGAGGTCACAAATATGGAACGAAATTAAATCTCGAAAGGTGATCATAAACACAGCTCAACAATTTTTTGAGAGTTGTAAAGAATGCTGTGACTTGGTACAAGTTTTGTTTATTCCAAAGGAGGATGTCGCAGAGGCAGGAGAATTCCTAAAACGACGCTGGGAGCATGTTACAGAAATTGTTGGCATTCGGAAGTATCACCACTTTAAAAAATTTGATGTAAAGCATGTTCTTGCAGCATTTACTTGTCGTTCCCCTCTACAAAAACATCAGGTTATCGTCCGTCCTGAACAAAAAAAGCAAATAAAAAAATCAACTACGCTTAGATATTCTGAGGTATATACCGACAGCGACTCAGAAGAGAGTGAATCAAGTGGCACCAGCGAAGTTGGAGCTCTTCGTCAACTTGAAAAAGAAATGAAAGTATATGAAAGTCAGACTGTAGATGAAAGTCAGAGTAAACCCGACGTACGTGTTTTAATGAAGTTTATTACTAACAAAAACACTTTCATGTATGCAGCTGTGTGTCAAACTTCAGTGTGTGACGATGGTGAAGTCAGGGTTTTGTTCCTCACTGCCCATGGAAAGGGTGGCCGTGTTTTCAAAATTGACGATAATGGTGAAAAGTACATCGATTCAGAACAAACTGTGAAAATTTTGCCACCTGCAGAAATAAAAGTGGCAGGCAATAGAGTTTACTACGAGTTTCCATGTCCCATCAATGTTAGTAATTAATTTAAAGTAAATAGACTTGAACATCTATTTTGAACACTTAAAATTTGTCTTTTTTTTACTAATTTTTCTGAAGTGAAGTGATGCTTGATTTAATTTGGTGAAATTTAAGTTAAGTAAGCTAAATATTACCCAGGGGGTGATTAAATAGTGCTAAATCCAGTTTTAATGCTTTTTTTTATTAAGGATGAAAATTTTGTAACATCCGTTACAAAATCAGTGTAACATCCGTTACACAGGAAAATCGACTGTTGAAAAATTATTTAAATACTCATAATTGTAAATTTTGGCTAAAAATATAATATTTCCATAACATATTGCAAAAATATTATTAATTTTTTTATTTGCACCTCAGAAGGACAGAGTTTTGGGTGGATACCAAGCAATTACACTAATCACATTCAGAATTTTGTAACACCCGTTACGTATCTTATGAATTCTTTATTGTTTTATAAATTAAAAATTAGCAGCTTAACTGCCCATACTTACTAAAACAGTACTTAATTTTCATTTTATGGCTTTAAAATGGGATTTTAGTTAATATTGGAGGAAAATTGTTGATTTATAAAGAATAAATGTAACATCCGTTACATACGGATTGGCTGTAGATGAGCATCAAACTTCACTATTTACATTCATCTGGATCAATTTCCTGAATATTTCGACCATTTTAATGATAAACAGGGAAAAAGATTTTACCAAGAAATTCGTACCATCGAGTATAAAAGTAAATGGGATATGCATATTATGGTAAATTACTGTTGGTGTCTGAAATTATTTTTAACTGTTTTAAAAAATTAAATATTCTTTATGTGGTAGATGGTCAACTTTTCTTACTAAAGTTGATAGACAAAAATTTCTTTAATTTCAGAGGGTCCTAAATACCTCCAATATAATACTTTACCTTCCGGGAAATTTTCTTTGTAATTATGTATTATCCCCAAATTCCTTAAAATTAAGGAATATAGCACCAGGTGACTACTATTTATTTCGAGGTCTGCAGAACTTTAATACACAAAAAAAAAATCAATTAAACTGAAGGACTGAAAAATGAAGTGTCTAAATATTTTGAGCTCAAACCAGAAGTTTACATATAAGACACATACACATAACCAAACAGATGGCAGTTAGTTGTAGATAATGATGACATACATAATTGATTAAATAAATATATTTTAGTTTTGTTTTTTTTTTTTTTTTTCATATGTACTAAGTACGCACGAACTTATGGTGGACTGACATGATAAACAGGTTAGCTATTTTCGATTTCCAAAAAACGATGAAGAATGTCTATGTGGTTGGAAATCTGTGAAAAATCAGATGACAGTTTTGATTTTAATAATATGTCTCAAATCATTTCCAAAATGAAGCCATTAAAACATTTTTTATGTCTAATTGTAAAACGAAAAATTTTTTTAATAAATGACGACAAACTTGAAATGTATAGTTTTAAAAGGTCGAAAATGGAAAATAAAAGTTTAAGGAAACAGTTAAAAGAACAAAATAAGGGAAATGAAGACAAGACAAAAATTTCTGGAATATTTTCGCAAAATCAAATTAATTTGATTTTATTTAAAAAAAAAAAAAAAAAAAAAAAAGTAAGTAAAAAAGCGAAGAGCTAACAAAGCTTTTAGTTTGTGGTATTGTAATTTAAAAGCTTACCAATTTTTAAGAGAAAAACAAATTATCCATTACCATGAAGTAATTACATACTGAAAATTAAATTTTGTTTGTATTTACTAATTGCAGATATTTCAATATTTTGTCTGCCGCTGCTTTAAATCTTCACGAGAAAAATATTGTATTATTTTAATTGATGAGATGATAATTTTTGAAACAACTGAATTCGACAAAATAAAATGTTCGCATAATTTTAAGCGAAGATTTTAAGAGAAGATTCGGTAAACCCCATTACATACAACTGATTCCCAAATTTTATTCGATATATATCTTGTAGGAAAAAAACCTAGATACGTACGAATTTACACACACACACACAAGCACATATTTTAAAAATAGTGTAAAAACAGTGTAACGACTTCGCAACAAATTTGTTGAAATTTTTTATTTTAACTTTCGGGCTAATTACGACCTATACTGGGAAGTTTTTAGTGCTCTTAATGTTTGAATAAGCATCCGCACATCATCCTTAAATGTTTGATCTGATCAGTTGAAACTTTCAGTCCATAAATGAACATGATATATCTAATAAATGTGTTTTCAATCACAAATCACTGTTAAATTTGATTCTTCAATAAAACTGGCGCATATTTTGAAAATACTCCAAAATTTCGGTAACTCGACAACGAATTAAGGTAACTTTAAAACTAATCGAAAACTAAATCAATCCATCATTTAACTTAGAATGGGATAAAAAAATAAAATATAACATTAACATTTTATTACAAAACGTTCTAAAATATATAACTGTGATCATAGCATTTTTGATGTCTTTATTTAGGACATATTACGTTGTATTTCGTTATCTTTATTTAGATTACGTTCATTCTTTCGTTTGTAGACGAACTTATACCACAAATAGTATTTTATTAAAAACAAAGCACACACCGATGTAACAACTACTTGATATTTCTTTAACTGTCATAACGTATTTTCATTTTTTTCACGTTTCGGAGGAAGAATTTGAAAACGAATATCACTGCCTTTTTGTCGCTTTTGAAGGAATCTTCCTTTGGTATTCAAACTTTTTTCTAATTTTTCATAAATGGCTTCCTAAAACAAAGAAAAAGAAAAATTAGAATAAAAAAAATATATATATAATAAATATTAGTATAGTACATTCAGGGTTGCCAGATTGGGGAATTTTTTCGCAATTTTGGAGAAAAAAATTATTTAAGGTGAAAATTTGGGGAAATGAAATCTATGGAGAAATTTTTTGCAATAATTTTTTTTTTATAGGTTAATTTTGAGGGATTATAATTTTTCAAATTTTTTTATTTCTTCGTTATTTTTACAGATGTTGTAATTTCCGATGAAAATAAAAATAAAGTACATAGATCCACATATAAACTTGCTGTCCTTGTTATCATAATGTTGGACCCCCTGATGTCTTCTCTTTCATTTATAGAAGTATACTAACAAATTGAAAACGTCCTCTACACGCTTCGAACGGTAGCGAATAAGTTAAGAATATCTAAAGTACTGGATGCCTTTAATTCACTTGATTAAAAGACATTTCTAAAAATGTTTAATCTTACTTTGTGTTTAGTTATGATAATTTCATCATTTGAAATTTTAGTAAACAATATTCCTTCCATAAAATTCGTATTTTATTCATTCTATTTTGTCAACTGTAATTGATTTTTTTCACCTTTTCGATGACTTCATAGCAGAATTAGGTACTGAACTGAATACGCTGAACAATATTTAGTGCCTCTAATTGGTTTCGTTCTGGTTTTTAGATTTCAAAAAATTATTTGGTAAAAAATCTTCATGATAAATAAAACTCCGCCAGAAAGCTCTGTCATTGTCAAAACTATTTTTTGACCAAAAAGATGTAGTCGCCGATCATACTTGTATTTACCATACAATTTATGATTTAATGCATTAAAAATATTAAAATATTAGATATTTAAACTGCCGCTTTTTAAAAATGATAATCATGTTTGTCGTTAAATTATTTTTAAAAGCGGTATTCTACTTCAGTATACTAACTTGCAATGACATTTTATTTTAAGATAACAAAAAAAAGATTTTTTTTAACTTGAAATAACTACTATAAAAATTTTTGAATAAAATCTATTGATTACAATTTTTGGCGAAAAATTTCTGAAATGGTGCCTTTTTGACGAAAAAAACAAAGCTAATGTGGGGAATTCATAGAAATATGATCTGGCAACCCTGAGTACATTTGTGCTAATGTTTAGATATGAAAGAATATCACGAAAGCTATGTCCTAACTCTTTTGAGGTGTAGACAATTTAGAAGATGGTTAGATAACGAGTGAAGTAATTTCAAGGATAATAAATGTCTTTTGTTAATTTATTTCGTTAATTTAGCCTTCTCGTAATCCAGATCTCCCTACACTAGATTACTATTTGTTTGGACGAATAAAATCAGTATTTTTAAGAATCGATTTCAGACCTTTCAAAAGCTAAAATCAGCAACTGGGCAGCAAGTGTAAAATATAACACCAAACGGACTAGAATTTGTATTTGAGAGTACTGGAACTTAATTTATATAAAGAAAGGTAAACTGGACATTTTGAGCGAATTAATCATTATATTATTTTGCCTTTATTTCTTTTAAATCCTTCGCTTATATATAAAAGAAAGAAAAAAAATATTTTTTCTGCCATTTTAACATTACCAATATGACTGTACTTAAAAACTAAAGGTCCATCCACACGCTTAAGCTTTACCACCAACTTACTTGTGCAAACCAGTTTGTGCAAGTAAACATGCACGTATGGACGGAAAAACTATATCTCGTACAAACCCATTGGTGCGGCTTGCGTAAACGTGGCACTGCTGAAGAAGTGAAGATTTTACTTGTGCAAATCAAGTTTGCACAGTGTTACTTATGTGTGTGGACAGTGCTCAAGCCGCGCTTTAGCCGCAGTCATATACAAATCATAGTGTAAGTACTCTAACGCTCCTTTCACATTGAACGGTTTTCGCCGTACGGGAAAAAACCGTACGACTTTTTGCCGTGATATTGTTGCTTTCACATTGCACGGTTTTTTGCCGTTGTAAACTGAATATCTTCATTTGATTTGCAACATCATACAAGTAACAAGTGTGATTAAAGTTAATTATATAAATCAGAGGAAATAGAAAGTAGGATTATTTATTATCGCACTTTGAAAACCTGAAAAATGACGGAAATACGTTTTTCAACTATTTGCGGATGTTTATAGACTCTTTTGATTAATTTCTTGGCGAACTTAATATCAAAACACACAATTTCGAAATTACATACAATCTATTAAAATACTGGTTATTACATTCAACATTATTTTCATCCATTTCACAAATAAAATTAATAATTAACATGAAATTCAACAAAATATTGTTAATGCCGTACGTTAAAAAACCGTCTAATGTGAAAGAATCCATTTAATTACATACACTACTGTGTATGTAATTAAATGGAAACGGCTGCTACACGGCACGGCAACGGCATTTTGCCGTGACCGTGTAATGTGAAAGGTCCAATGCTCTTCTTCACTCCACTAAAAAAATGAGACCGTACGGTTTTTGCCGTACAGTAAAAAACCATATGACTTTTTACCGTGATATTGCTGCTTTCACACTGCACGGTTTTTTGCCGTTGTAAACTGTACATCTTCATTTGATTTGCAACATTATACAAGTAACAAGTGTGATTAAAGTTAATTCTATAAATCAGAGGAAACAGAAAGTAGGATTATTTATTATCACACTCTTTGAAGACCTGAAAAATGACGAAAATAAATTTTCCAACTATTTCGGATGTAATTAATTAATTACATCTCCTCTGATTAATAACTTGGCGAACTTAAGGATTCGTCAAAACGTTAAAACACAATTTCGAAATTATATACAATCTATTAAAATGTTGGTTATCATATTCAACATTAGTTTCATCCATTTCACAAATAAAATTAATAATTAACATGAAATTCAACAAAATAATGTTACTGCCGTACGTTAAAAAACCGTCTAATGTGAAAACATCCATTTAATTACATACACTACTGATTTAAAAACGCCGTACGGCAACCGTCAAGTCCAGTGGCAAGAGACGGCTGCTACACGGCACGGCAACGGCATTTTGCCGTGACCGTGTAATGTGAAAGGTCCAATGCTCTTCTTCACTTCACTAAAAAAATGCGACCGTACGGTTTTTTGCCGTACGGCAAAAACCGTATAATGTGAAAGAGCGTAAGGACTATTGCAAACAAACAGAATTGCACAGATATGCTGCTAGTGTGTGGCCATCGTACCTTACTTTGTGTTAACTGCACAAACTTATTTATACAAACTGAAGGTGCAGGCACGTCGTTGTCGTGTAGACGAACCATAAGTTCATAACAGATAATATTAATAAGAATATTTACCAAAATTAGCAAAGCTTAAAAGTTGAAAACGCGAATTAACAACATGCAATTTAAACAGAAATAACAAAGAAAAAACAACAACAAAAATTTAGGGTATTTTATTTTAACCCTTTCCTGCCTGATGGTACTTTTGAATACCAGTTAACCGACCCGCCAATTTAGCACCCGTTTAAAAATATCGAAATGTCATCAGACATTTCGAAGGTACAAAAATTTGATTAAAGCTGGCATTAGTGTCAAAAAAAAACCACTAACCATTAAAAATAATTTCAATTGGTTGACCAAATAGTACTCTGAAGTATCAACAAGTATTTTAGACGAATTATTAATGATTTGTTAAAATAACATAACCTAAAACTTCTGGTACTGACAAGTATCGTCGGGCAGTTATGGTCCAAAAAACTGTTGGGCAGGAAAGGATTAAATATGGCGGAAATTATGCTTGGTCCATATATGTAGTATAATAAATATATGGCCAATCTGGATATGAAAACATGTCCCAACGTCATGGCACAACAATGTTAAGTTCTAGCTCTCTCTTTGGAGAAACTTGGTTCGTTTTGCGCAAATGCGACTATTTGGGTGGAACTGGAAATATTAGTTGAATATATTTAAAAATCTGTGGGCACCATGAATTGTTGGCACCAAATTGTTTCGGTGTGATTTTTAGTAATTTAGTTGTTTGTAGCTTTTATTCATGTCTTTTTAATAATAATTTTAAATAAGTTGACCCCCCCCCAAAAAAAAAAAAATAATGATAATGATAGACTATGATAAATAAAAAAAAAAAAAATATGGTAATACGTATATTTTCAAAAATATAAACAGTAAACATTAATAAAATGAAGAAATTATATTTAGATAAAAAAGAAAATAAAAAAATTTTGAATAAATTAAATAAAAATAATTTTCAAGTAGGTATATAAAAATACTTTTATATTTACTTACAGTGTTTGACATACAGTTTTTTACACTTTTAAATTTTATCAAATAAAAAAAAAATTTTGCACATCGAATTTTTAACTTATATCAGTTTAAAATACGCGCAAAATTTATCTATTGAACCCACTAATTGAAGTATAATACCTGTGCAAAACAACTCAAGTGCCTCTACCCAATGTCTATCCATCTCACTTCATCGGAACCACTGCCTCTTATAGGGATTGGCTATATACCCATTATACTACATATATGGCTTGGTCACGTGGTCAACCACACAACAGACTCGAACACTTTTTACACACATACAAATCTTTCTACAAATCTCCCTCCCGCGCCCCAAAAAAAGGAAAAAGTGATAAACTGCCCCAAAAGATTTTACCGCGATATCGAAATAAATCCCGAAAAATCTGGACGTATCAACACCAAAAGCATCACGACAAATTATATAACCACAATTCAGCATAAACCAAAAGCATATTGAATAATTTAAAAAAAAAAAATTAAAATAATTTTTAATAAAGAAAAATCAACCTAAGGCTATAATTTATAAAAATGGAATTTCTCCTATAAAAAAAATAAGTTATGACTAATGTAGCAAAAGCCTAGCATTAATAACAAAAGAAAAAAAATAACTGTCATTAAAACCAAAAATATGTTAGGATAATAAAATTTTAATTGGAAATTTCTAACGTGTCTTAAACTGAAACTAAATTTGCAATACGTTATACAAACTTTTTATTCTAAATACATACCGCATTCGTCATATTATCCGCTTCACCATTTATCACAACACGAACTTCGTAAGATTTTGTAAGCCATTTTTCAATGTTTCGAATACGTGAATTAAGATCATGATCCGAAATTCGACTACTTAACGTAAGAAGTTTCTCGCCCTTAATATATGACTCGTTTTTCTGTGTTTTTCTATCTGCACGTTTTTTTAAATCTTCAGCCAAATATTCGGCGCCCGTCATTAATTTATAAACAGGTCGCTCAGTCTTTGTATCTAAATCCAAAACTTTAACTAATTTTAAATCACGCCGTTTTGATATCTTCTGTGCTTCTTCTAGCGTAGTAACAGAAATATTATCTCCAGGTAATATTAACGTTATTTTTGGAATTGGAGTTGTCTTTTTTCTCGGTGCTGACGTATTTTCAGTATTTTCAAATGGTTTATTTATATTAAATGTAGAATAATTGTTAATATTCAATACCGATAAACAAACATTTGATTTTAATATCGGATCAGAAAGTTTATACACATTATGAATGTATAAATAATTTCTAAGTAACACACGTAGAGACATTTTCTATCTTAGTACACAACCACAAAATACACAAGGAATAAAAATTTTAAAAAGTAAACACTCACATTTACATAATAAAATTAATTTACATTTTAATTTGAGAAAGGACGCTTAACGACAAACTTAATATGGCAAATTCCTTGACTTTCTTGAAGTTAAAGTTAACGATGCCAAATGAAACGGAACTATGCACGTTTACCAACTGTTTATCGTTCATTTCCGAGTAGAACCAACTGTACGACCTGTACCACCTGTACCACAGAATGTGGATTTAAAACGATGTAAAAGAGTAACAACTACGGAGCTAAGAAGTACACATAGTGAAGAAAAGTATGACGTTGATGGTAGGGGTACAAGTAGAAACTTAAGAAACAGGGCCGATTCGTATCGGCGTAATCGACCAAAGCCGCTTGCACTTGTTTTGAATCACATTTGGCTTGCTTTTGACATTTTCATATATTCCTGTCTCACTTTCCATGTTCTAGAGAGAAGGGTCGTATACTGTATACGATGTATACCGAATTGGGGGAATTTTTTTTAAAATACACATATTTATGCATAAAAGTTATGTAATTTGACATAGGTAAATATTAATTTTTTTTCTTAAATGCTACCGGTACTGACCCGTACCAACAGTAGCACTGGAATTTCACATACTTTTTTCCATTATTATTACTATTTTTTATTCCTTTTTAAAATAATATTATTGAGTGTTTGTCTTTTTTTTTTTTTGAATTAAAAAAGAGTTTAAATTATTTTGTTGGTGGTTTCTATAGAAATAATTATAAAATATTTATTAAATGAAAAATCAGGACGCGGCTTTGCGTGTTTTGATTAAATTTTGCGTGTTTGATTGTCAATTTGCGTGCGGAAAGTTTACTTTCCAAGTATCACTTTATTTGATCCCTAACAGCGCCCGCTCTAGCGTTTACGCCGCCCCGAGCAAGAGGGAATAATTCCGCCCCTGCACGAAAATTAGTGACATTTACTTTGGTCGCTGGGTGTGAAAATCGCGCCCTCCTTTCTCTTTTTTTGTACCGGCGACCTTTTTTTTTCTTTTGCTCGTCACCTGTGAAATGACGCCCCTTTTTTACAAAATTACCACCCTTTAAATTTTCTACCCCGAGCAAATCTCTTTTTTTACTCGTAAAATTGAAAAATTGCCACCCTTTTTTACAAAAATTTACAAAAATACCGCCCTTAAAATTTGCCGCCCCGGACAAATGCCCGGATTGCCCGCCTTTGGAGCGGGCCCTGTCCCTAAAATGTTGTACACTATCTACTTACGTACAACCACAATTAAAAATGTCGAACATTGTTCCAAATAATATTTGGCATTAATTACTATGACATTTTGTATTTGGGACAATGTTACCCCAAATAAAGGCAAGATTGTCCCAAATTTTCAGAACATCTTAAAATAGAAATTAAATAAGTTCTGAGTTCTAATAACTAGTCAATGTATACTTTGAAATATGCAGAGTTTAATAGCTAATAGTAAGAGGAAGTTACCTAAATATATATGAGAAATATAAGGCAGTTTACGTAAAAAAAAACGCAAAAAATGGGCCAATCTTATCCCAAGTTACGGTAGTTTAGTACATAGATAAAGTAAACCAGAATTTTATTTCTGGAAGATAGCCAACTTCAATACATTTTTTTGACCTTCTATTACCTCTTTATGGAACTGAGAACGGTGGCGACACATCGTTGTCGTTATCACTATGCGTAGTCCACTTAAGAAGAACAGAGACGTCACTATAATAGCTTTAAATTTTTTTAACTCAATTTTAAACCGTTATTTGGACTACTCCATAACTCCGTGGTAAATACGTTAGTACTATGGAAATGGAACTAGTGTCGCTATATACGTACTGTCAACGTTGAAAGATTTGAAATTTAGATTCATAGGTTATAATTTATAACCTAAAACCTAGAAATACCAAAAATGTTATTTTTGCATAGATATTTCATAAAAAAATTTAAAATTACCAATTATAGCAGGTATTACGTAAATGTTAACAAAGTAACATAAAGTAACTGTCATATATTTAAAAGTTAATTTACCTAATTTAGGGTTTCCTTCAAGAAAATTATAAAATCACTCTATTCTTCTCAAAGTAAACAAATCGATTCAATTGATGTTCCGATTGAAAATATACGAAATTTTGGTATAATTGCACATGTTGATCACGGGAAAAGTACATTAGCGGATAGACTTCTCGAAATAACTGGTGCGATTAAACAGAATACGGGGAAAAGTCAAGTTTTAGATAAATTACAAGTAGAACGGGATAGAGGCATTACAGTAAAAGCTCAATCAGTTTCACTTTTTTACAAGTACAAGGAGAAAGAATATTTATTAAATTTAATTGATACCCCTGGTCATGTTGATTTTTCCGCTGAAGTAATTCGAATAATACAATCTTCCAAATTTATCAAAATTTAATGTGTGTTGTACTTTTTTTTCAAGGTGCAACGATCCTTATCGATTTGTCAAGGAGTTATTTTATTAGTTGATGCTAATGATGGTGTTCAAGCACAAACTGTTGCAAACTTTTATCTCGCCTTCGAAAAGAACCTAACAATAATTCCTGTATTAAATAAAATTGACTTGAAAAATGCCAATCCGGACAGAGCTTGCGAACAGTTAAAAAGTTTATTTGATATAGAACCTTCAGATGTTTTAAAGGTAAGTCAACATTTTTTTGTTAATGTAAATACTTCTGTCGCAAGGTTTATTATATGTTTGGGAGGTTTGTCCATTGTAGGTTTTACCGTGGACTGCAGTATAACCAGGTCCGGACTATTTTTGTTTTTATTATGTCTTAATAATTTTAAAGTGAACAAAAATATTTAAATTACTTTAATGATAATTTTAAATACCCGAGTCAAGTTTTCAAAAAAGAGAATAAAAAATGATTAATATGATTTTTTCAATTAAATATGAATAAAGTATATGAAATATATTTGTTACAGTTTGTCATAAAAATAGAGAAATATTCAGTTATGTTACACGTGTCTGTATTCATTCTCTGTATGTCATAGAATTCGGAAATTATGAAGCATTAAGGAAATACTCTGCCTTAATTTGTTAATTACGGGATAATTTGGATTTCTCTATGTTTTTAACTCAACTGATCAGGAATAATTTTAGCCAAAGGTCTTAGAAATGCTACTGTGTCCTTTTTTCCAGATTTTTTGGAACCACAGTTGAAAACTTCGTGGTTCGAGATGTTTTTTAATACCAATATATACACTTTCATGCAAAATTTCGTTTATTAAAGATCACTTTTTCTATTTCACTCTATTTCACCTTATCGCATCCTTTTTCGGAAATCGAAAATAGTTAACGTCTTTATTTAATGTCTTATATCGTGAATTTCTGCAGTTTGACACAGAACACCGTATATAGAAAATTCAACGAGTTTTGCCATGCGACTTCAATAAAGCGTCTGCTCGTTATACTTTCATATAGGGTAAAAGACCCCATTGTCGATCGGGGTTATAAGTCCGATCAGTTTTGACATTTATATCTTAATGAAGTTATTTCTGAAAGAAACCTTTGATAAAAAAAATTATTATTAATAGAATGATTATTTTTCAATTTAAATTCACCTCACATTTAATGCCTCCTCACTTAATTTAAGAAATATATATATATATATATATATATATATATATATATATATATATATATATATATATATATATATATATATATATATATATATATCGAAAAATTTTTGTTGAATTCGTGAATTTTTAATATGATGGATGATCATTATTCAAAACACATGAGTTATAAATTGTAACATTTTTCACCGAATTTTTAAAGTTATTAGCATAATAAAAGTATACAAATAATTGTTATTAGTCCACTTAAGAGATTAGGATAGCTAAATTATATTTTATATGCGTTAAATATTATTTGTATGACTGATTCTTCCTGGGATCTGAGTTTTACAGTTAGGTACCGCATTTTGAGAATTATATATTGCATATCTATTTTATAAACATTTTTAATTAATTTTTGGGTTTAAAACACTTAACTAACCGTTTTTATAATTTTACTTTAATATTTTATTTATTTCAGAACGTAAAATCAATTGAAAAATAATTAATATTGAATTAAAACTTCCAAATTGTTATTTATATGGGTACCTATTATCAAATAAAAACGTCAAACATAATATGTATGATATGTATGTATTAGATCTGAAACGACACATACAGATACAATATAAACTAAATTTAACTGTTTAAAAATTCACAATGGTTAACGGCTAAGTCAGATCTTACACAATGTTTTTTTAAAAGATCAGCAGAGAGCGAAACGAAATTGTGATTTTAGTGGTTTATTTTATCGAATATTTAAACCGTTCTTGGCTTTTGCTTTGACGTTCTATGTTTCACTAGATGTCACTCTATGATAATACTCTATGACATAGAGCCTCACCTAGTAGTGGGTAGAGTGTTAAAGTGGCTGGAAGAGAATGGTTCAAATATTCGATAGTAGAAGGTTTGTACTACTGTACTTCATGTACATTAATGCGCGATTTTTCATAGGGGTCAGTGTATTGATCTTTCAAAGGAGGTTAATATTTTCTGTCCGCTTTTTCATAGACGTCAACAAATTATAAAACAAAAACATTAATAAATCAAAATTTTTGGGTTATATTTTCTTAAAAACATATCCATTGGATTAAAAAAACTTGGTTTCATACTTATTAAGAAAAAAAAGGGTGTTTTGTTTATTTTTTAATTTTTTTAAGCTAATTTAATGATACAGCTAAAAATAGTGATCGGTCATCGGGTCTCTTACCCTAGCGTATGTTAGAGATAATTTCATAATTTTATTAATTAATCAGCCAATTATATTATATTTGTGCATGCCAGAGTTCAAACAAGATTAAAAAAGTAATTTTAAAATAAAAGCATTTTAAATAGATAAATCTTACAAATATAATTTCTAAAAACGTTTGTTTTGTTAAAATTAAATAATTTTTCATAAAATTTAAAAAAAAAAAAAACGTATTTTTAAATAAATTTATATTCAAAACAAATTTTTAACTTGACAACGGCTTTTTTAAATAAAATTAATCAAGGACGTACGTTTGGTATCCTGTATATCTCAAAGTACAGTGACTGTATAATATTCTTTATAACAGTGTGGCGATTGGAACCATATCCGCCATATTCAGGCCAAATTTGAAGTGAGTAACCGTAGTAACAGAATAAACAAGGTATACAAATTCAATGCATTTGGCCTGTTAATGGCGTCAACCAATAAAAAACTAGACCTACTAATGGCCACACTGTTATCAAGTATATTATAAAGTCACTGTATCTCAAAGCATTGGAAAATACACTGTGTTCTGCATTTTTTTCTTTATCAAAATTACATTTATTTTATACATAATACATATTTTCTTAAGAAAAGAAACGAAAATTATGTTGTTTCGTTGATAACATGGTCGATGCAAAAACTAAAAGTGAACCGGATATACCAGGCATGACCATAAAAAATATAAGGACAATTTTAAATGCCGGCCCTGAAGTAAAAATTTTCAAGAAGGTATTAATAAAATTAGTTAAAATAACTAAATAACTTATTTTTGGTAAAAAAATAACTAACAAAATGTGAAAAATTAATAAAACTAATTATATTAAACTGAATATTATATTATAATAACTAATAATTATTGAGAAATAATACTTTAAAATTAAAAAATGACAGTTAATATACAAATATTGTTGATGATCAATTGACGCTATAAAAACAGCTGATTGCAGTCCAAAAGCCTGCAAAAGCCAATACATGTATAGTATACGGCGTATACGGATTGCATCTACCCTGTCGCAACATCTGCATAACATAGCGAATTTTCAAATATTGAGCAGTGGTAGATCTCACCTAAAACCTGTATCCATCTAAAATAATTTAGCTATCTAACAGTGAAAAAATTTTCAAAATCGGTTGAGTAGTTAATTTTTGACACTTTTGGGTCCGCAGGACCTTGACGGATCTTATATATTATAGCCAATCCTGGGACTATAATATACACTAATAAACTAGGGGCACACGAGGCTAGGGCTCCCGACGGCAAAATTTTAAATTTGGTTTTTTTTTACTCGTCACTTTTTTTGTATTTTTGTAGGAAAAAGTTAAAAAATTTGAAATTTGGCTTTTTTTGCTTACCACTTATTTTTTTGTAGAAAAAAGTTAAAATGTTATGAAGAAATTTGTTTTTAGGGAAAAGCAGGGGCGGCATTTTTCACAATGCCCCGGGCAGTACCTAGGGTAAATCCGGCCCTGAGTATAGCATATATCCATATAGCATAGCAATATAGCATAGCATATTATAGCAAAAATTTCAAAATCGGTTGGGTAGTTTATTTTTGGCACTTTTGGGATCCCAGACCTTGGCGGACCTCATATAACATAACTTATATCCATCTAAAATAGTCTAGCTCTTTGAAAGTGAATAAATTTTCAAAATTGGTGATGACGCATTCTTGATAAGTTAGTTAATTTTTATTCTAAAAAATAAAACATATAAATATTGTTATTGTAATGATAAAAAAAGAAATTCTGAAAATTTCTTAACTTTTTTCAAAAGCTGGTTCATTTAGAACAATGGCTTAAAAACTTATGTAATTTTTTCCACTCTTTTTGATGGTGTAAAACAAAATTTTTTGAAAAATGTTTGAAATCTAGCCAATTTTTGCAAAAAACCACTAAAAATGGCGAAAAATTGCAAAAATTTTGGCTTCTAAAAGTCGGACGTATCTGGCTGACGAACTCATCCAAGTTTTTGGAACTTTTGACCTCACCAAATTTCATACATACATTACTGTAATTGCTGAATTCCCAGAATGGAAATTCGCTAAAGTGATTCATATGTGCTTCATTTCGCCTCCATTGTATATTTTTGTACAGATAGTGCGAGTCTCTGATGGTAAAATTAAAAGTTATGGTTAGAAATACTTAGTATGCAAATTATGTGCACCTCGCTAGATCTTTCGCCAATTAGACGTATAGGTAAATGTTCGACTTGACTGTTTCCATTTTTACCACCAGAGATTTAAGTGAGAATTTTTAACTTCCCATAGGAAGTTATTGTAATGAGTCCGATTGTACGAATCGCTAATTTTGACATACCTCCACGTTTCAAGATCACTAGAATCCCAATCCATCGTTTTTAGCGTGATGTCTGCGCGTGCGTTCGTTAGTTCGTTCGTTCGTGAATTTTTTTTCGTCTCGCATATCTCGAGAACAAATGATATCAACTCCGGACTAATTTCGTTAGATGCGTAATCAAAAAATGAAGACCGGATAAAGTTTTCAGCAAATTCGGATTAGCGGTTTGTTTTTTGTGGTAAAAAACAGAATTAACTTTATTAAGATAACATAGATTATATGGATTTTTTACCATAACATTATTATATAATGGCCTAAGAACTTTCCTTGATGTTAAAAACGCCAGTATATTATTATAAAATTAAAAAAAAAAAAAAGAAACGAAATAAAAAACTGTTTTTGAAATATATTTTGTCTCGCATATCTTGAGAACAAATGAAGTTATCATTTGTTTGATAAGGGTGGAGCCGCTACCCTTAGGTACAGAAGGCGAAGCTCCCGGTATGGTGCAAGGGGCAAAGCCTCTATCCGGGGCCCAGGAGAGAACTTGCCCGAAATGGAAAAAGAATTACTTATGTACAGTAGTCTCTAGTCTTTAAGGACACCCAATGGGAAGTTGACAGTGTGGGTAGACCTGTCCCCCAAATTTTTATGTTACCAATTGAGGATTTTGAATCCATATATGTATGCAAATTTTATTTTTCATAGATATCGGCTAAACTTGGTATAGGAATTGAAGCTGTACTACATTCAATCATCGAGAAAATACCTCACCCAAAAGCCGACTGGAATGGACCGTTAAAAGCTTTTCTTTTTGATGGATGGTACGATCGTTATCGGGGAGCACTTAGCTTAGTATACATTAATAGTGGTGAAATTCAAATTAACGATGAAATTGTGTCAAGTTACACGCAGAAATCCTATCAAGTGAAAAGTCTAGAAATTTTGCAACCTGATGAAAGACCTGTTAATAAATTGTAAGTTTTTAATTAAATATGTTATTTATTTTAATATGTAAAAGTATTTTCTTATAATTTGTTGACTCATTAGAATCCGCGCCTATTTTTGTTGGCTGGATCTTGATAAAATTTTATATATAGACTCAGAATGGAACTTACATATAAACAAAACAAAATCCTAATTAATAAATAAATGCATTTTAGATTTCAAAAAATACCAATTTTATTTTATAGAATTTGTGACGTGTTCGTTTCAATGTGACCATTATCAAACAAGTAATGATTATACACAATGGTTATATTGATCTAAAAATGTTATAAAATCTATACAATAAAAGTGGCATTTTTTGCAACGTTTTCCAAAATTCGATAAATATGGCATTACTTTCATTTTCATGCATGGCGACAGACTTACTTTGTTCAACTAATTTCTTAGTTTAATAATCTAAGTCTGAAATTTATACTCGAAAATTCTCAAAAATATATCGATTTAAAAGTCTGCAGAAATAAAAATTAAAGCAAAATTAAACAAAAAAAAAAAAAAAAAATTACTCCTCCTCGATCTGATACAGTAACTAGAGTCCCTATATTAAATAGGGTCGTGACATGTTAGCCATTTTCTATCCAAAACAGAGCGGGAAGCTTCAAAATTAATTATCACATGTTTAAGTAAATATTTTTGAGTACATAATTATTGCTAATAAGTAATGAATTAATGAACAATTAAAAATTTTTTAACTTAATTATTCTTTTTAGGTTAAGCTAAATGATTTTTGTTAATATTTAATTTATTTCCAATGTATTTTACGTAAACTTTGGACAGAAAATGCCGGAACCAGTCAGCGTTCAACACACATGTCACGACTCTATTTATTACAGGGACTCTAACAGTAACTAGAGTCCCTATAATAAATAGAGTCGAAACATCTCATCCATTTTCTGTCCAAAACAGAGCGGGAAGCTTCAAAATTAATTATTACATATTTAAGTAAATATTTTTGAGTACATAATTATTATTAATAAGTTATGAATTTATGAACAATTAAAAAAATTTAATTTAATTATTCTTTTTAGGTTGAACTAAGTGATTTTTGTTAAATATTTAATTTATTTTCAATTTATTTTACCCAACTTTGGACAGAAAATGCCGGAACCAGTCACTGTTCAGCACGCATGTCACGACTGTATTTATTATAAGGACTCTAACAGTAACAGATGTGTGACGCCATCTCTTTTACGGTATAGTAAATAGAGCGAGAAGTTTTTTTTTTAAACTTTTAAGTTGGTAAATACGTTAATTCCTACAAATACTTTATGGATATGACAATTTTGACGTTTTCATTTTTTACAAATTGTGAAAAAAACTTTTTTATGGATAAAAACTTTTTTTATGGTGGATCGGGAACTGCATAAAAAGAGTTTCATAGTTACCTCGTCACGATCTCCTTAGAATATTAATTTACACATGAGAGCATTTTATTTCATTTTTATAATATTACAAAAACTGCGATAAATAGATATGTGAAGAAACTTAATGATACAGTAACTTATATTCTTCGGCAGTGTAAATTGATTAAGTGATTAAAATCGTCAATAAGTAACTTTATTGCAAATTAATGTTGAAATTTCTTACTTTCCTTTCTCATCATGCACTTTGACGGGCATTTAAAAAAAAAAAAAATCACCAAGAAAAGACCCTATAAAAACAGTTTTAATTGTGTATATAAAAGCCACATTTACTGACCCTGATTTAGACGAAAAATTAATTAAAGTAATCTTAGTTAATTCCAATATTTTTTTTTTAAATGAAACTATCTAATTTTAAAAACAAAAAAGTACAACTTTTTTTAAGTAACTAACATAAGATAATAAAGGACTTAATCTGCAAATGAGCTTACATTTAGGTTTATAGCATTTACAATTTATTTAAGGATTGCAGGACAAGTTGGGTTACTCGGGTGCAATATACGATCGAGTCAAGAAGCAATTATAGGTGATACATTCTATAAAAAAAATTGTCCTGTTGAAGCCTTGGAAGGATTCAAGCCCCCTCAGTCAATGGTTTTTGCGGGAATCTATCCACTTGATCAATCACAACATGTCAGTCTTAGAAGTGCCATTGAAAAATTAACTTTAAATGATTCCGCGGTAACTGTGACGCCAGATTCTAGGTGAGCGAATAATGAAAATATACTTTTAAATTTGAAACCGTAGCCTAAATTAAAATTTATGCCTGATGGAAGCATTGTACACATTTAGATATTAACAATTATTAAATGTATTAATTAGTCCTGCTCTAGGTCAAGGATGGCGATTAGGATTTTTGGGCTTCCTTCACTTAGAGGTGTTTTGTCAACGATTAGAGCAAGAATATGGTGCGCAACCAGTGTTAACGGCACCATCAGTAACGTACAAAATTCGACTATTGCCAACGAAACAGAACATAAAAAATAACAAACAAGAAATTTATATTTCAAATCCGGCTTTGTTTCCAGAACCATATGAAATCGAAGAGTGTTTTGAGCCGATTGTGTTAGGTAAATACTAGTGACGAAAAGATTACGCTCGTACCTTTGGTGATAGGTAAAACAGGAACGTGTACGCCTAATTGGCGATAGCAATACATATTACATAAACTATTACATATTTTACCACCAGAGGCGCGAGTGAGTATGTTTGCGTTGCTAATGGAGAAGTCTACCATTCTTTTTTATGGATGCAAATAAAAATTAAAACAAAATTAAATAAAAGAGTAAAAGGAAAATTAAGGTACTTCAACAACTAACAAAGTTATGGGTCTCTAAATTTGCACTTTACACAGTTCTGTTTCATTTGATACAGATGTGTGACGTCATCTTTGCTACGATATTGCAAATAGAGTAAAGAGTCTTTTTTTAGGCCCGCCACACACGTACAGTTTCAACTGACAGTTTTAACTGACAGTTTCAACTGAACAGTTCAACTATACAGTTTAAACTCTACGTGTGTGGGTATTTCAGTTTCAGTTCAACGCAACTGTACAGTTAAACTGAGACGATTGAAATTTCAATTTTTTAAACTGAAAGGTTCAACTGATTGTTGCGTGTGTGGGGGTTCAACTGTACAGTTCTCAGTTCAATTTGTGTCAGGAGCACAGACCAATGAACACTATTATTATTATACAACTAGACAAAGCGTAAAGCCAGTTTGTAGGCATTTTTCTTGTGGCAGGTAACGGGGTGAGATTTAAGGAATATAATATATTGTTCACTTTTCCGCAAATGGAACTATAATTAAAACGAATACCACTTTTTTTCTTTCAGAATTTTGCAGTTTTTTCTCAAGAAAGTAAAATTTTATTGTCAATATTATATTTTGACAATAATTATTTGAAAGCGTTATTACAAATACCACAGGTTATCGCATTGATTACTACATTACAGAATACTATTAAGTCGTATACTGGCCGTGTCTGGCTGCTTCATTTATAAATTGATAGAGTGAGTCTATAGGATATACAGAATATGTTCTTTGGTCTGTGGTCAGGAGCAAGTGCGTTTGATTTTTTGTTTTTTCTTTTAACAATATAATTTCCGCGAAATCAAAGATGTTGCCAGGTGAAATTGTCCTGCTGTTTCCAATCCATTGTAAAAACAGAAGAATTGAACTGTACGTGTGTGTGCTTCTACAGTGTACAGTTTCACCTCACAGTTTAAACTGTTCAGTTCAAACTGTCAGTTAAAACTGTACGTGTGTGGCGGGCCTTATTAAACTTTTATAAACTGGTAAATACGTTAATTACTACGGGTACCACGGATACTATATAGATTCGACAATTTTGAAATTTTTATCTTTTGCAAATTCAATATTTTGACGTTTTAAAATGTCATTCTTTGAACTTTTGAGAATTTATAAATATATAATAAAAAAAAGCTTTTTCTTTTATTAAAATCTCATGGCACTGAGTACTGAATCGAACATATTAACATATGTTTCCTAGTAGTCCAAGCTCCGATAGCACAAAATCATATCGGATAAAACACCAAATTAAAAAAGCTAAAATTTTCACTAATTTAAATAGGTCTATCAGACATTAATTAACAAAATATGCCAGACAGACCGATTCTTCAGTAAAATATATATAATTTTTTTTTAATATATGTAAATTTCAGCGAGGTGTTATGTAAGGCAGATTTGACGTTTTTTTTTGCCATTTCAAAATTTTTTTAAAAATAGAATTTAGCAAAAATTTAAAGGTCTGGCAGACATTTCCTGTTGTCGGCATTAGTTACTATCGATTTAGCTTTTTTAATTTGAGGTGTTTTATCCGGTATAATTTTGTGCTATCGGAGCTTGGACTATAGAGATATCACAGGCATTAAATTGTGAAGTATGACTTCATTTTATTAAAGCCAACTTGTAACCACAGACTTGTTTATAAGTATTAGATAAACCATTAAATTGGTGGTTTGACCGCCATTAAAGTAATCACACCAGTCAATTTTTTTGCTTCAATTTATTAATGTATTTGTAATACACAGCATTCTCTCCAGTCGATTCGCTCCTTAATGACCCATGGAAATTTGACAATTAATTTTAAAAAAAAAATTGTATGAAAGACATTTGGTGTCCGATTATACGGATATTTGACGCCACAGGTAAATTGGAAATCAATCTTTCCACCTTAAACTTTAATCTTCTATTTCTCTATTATTTGTTAATGGATTTCAAAAAATTTTTTCACCAGTTTGTTTTATATTTTAGTTAAATGTGATTACACATTACATTATCCATACTACGAGACTTTTCCATTGGCAATATCATTTTCATTTTGCTTTCATTTTGAAAATGTTGTAATATTTTTCAGGAACAATTATCACACCTTCTAAATACATAGGATCAATAATATCTTTATGTATAGAACGTCGCGGTGTACAAAAGAAATCGATAAATATTGACAATGAGCGTATCATGCTTCAATTCAGTCTACCGTTGTCTGAAATAATATTGGATTTTCATGATAAATTGAAATCAATTTCTTCTGGATATGCTAGTTTTGATTACGAAAACACTGGATTTGAATCGAGTAAATTGGTAAAGGTAGGTATACAGGGTATTCCATTTTCATTCGAATTCCTATCTTTTTTTAATTGTCAATATCTATCTCACTCTAACCAATGTAAATCTACTACCTGTCCATTTTCTGTCTTCGGTTATCATCTATCTTCGGTTTACGCAGGCATAAAAGTGGCTGCAAATAACTGAAATAATTTGAAAGTAATTATTGAAATAATTTCAAAATGACATTTTTTTGCAGTCAAATAGTAATATATTTTTTTCTAAAGTAAAGCGAAGCAAATTTTAGACCTTTTAAAAAACTACAATAAATGAGCAATCTTTTTACATAACTTGCCCGGGTAAGGTGGTACATTTCTTTTACAGCATAAAGAGTCAAACTTAGCTCATAAAAAGAAAATTATTTATGAATCGGCATAAAAGATTTATTTTTTCCAAGATTATAGGTATATTACCCTTACTTTGGATTGTGATCTACAAAAGGACTCTTCAGGGTTGCGTGATAAAAATTAGAGTTCAAAAAATCTAGTCTTGCAGCTGTGGTACTCGAAAATCTGATCAAAATTGTCGATCTTCCCGAAATTCATAAAAGTGTCAATATCTTGAAAACCAGCGATATTTTACCAGACAATATTTTGATATTCTGGTCAGGCATGAGCTGGTCTATCATCCCTCCAAGGGATATCGTTGACTTTTGGGACAGTCTGTATACAAAGACAATTACCGTATTCCATTTAAAAAAAAATATTACACAGTGCATGACTCTGTGTCGCACTGTGTCTAGGGTGCTTTAGGTAGTAATTGATCAGTTAAGCACATTGACTGAGAAAAAAATTATAATATAACCAATATATCACTTAGAATGATTCAAATTTTTTTATCTTAAGGTAATCTTTATGATAAAAAATATGCCATCCCTCAAATTCAATTTAAATCATTTTTTCTTTTTGTAAAAAAATTCAAAACCGAAAAATGTGTAAATGCCAGTAATTTATCATTCAGTACTAGGATTGATCAAAAAAATTGCATTAACGGATCACTTTCCGGAGAAACTGTATTTTTGAGATAGAAGCATGTTAAACTGTTTTAATACAAAAATTGGACTTCAAATTTATACGGCGTAATATGGAATCCATTTCCATGTCATATGGAGATTCAGAATACGGTACTTGACTGTATTTAAAATTTGTGTCAAATGTTAAATAATTCTACGCATTATCATTACATATGTCCAATTTTAATGATGAAACATAACAAAATTTGATAACTATTTAGAAATTTTATTTTGAAAATCGCCATTTTTCAACAAATATTCAAATTAGTGAAAACGCACCATTTCTTGAAAATGTAACATTTTATAGCTAGATATGTCGATTTTGATAATTTTCGTCGGTGAGGTGAAATTGTGTTTTCTTTTGAATATTTCTATTAGCTTATATACATATATTAATAATAATCGACCAGAATTCAAATAAATACTGCTTTTACTTCAACATTTTATGAATATAATCAAAGTTTTGAGGTTATAAATATTGACATTGACGTTTAATTGCTTCAAAATATGACGTCATTATAATGAAGTGTTTGTCCCGCGTTTTTTTCATTTAAAATTGTAGGGTTATTTTTTTAATGATTTCTTACAAAATCTGTCGAAAATAAAAAAAATTACTTAACTGATATGGAAAAACAATGCTTTTAGAATATTTTTGTAACTTCAGTCAAGTACCCTATTGACACAAATCAAGTGAATCGTACCGCGTTATATCGTATCTCAGAAATAAAATAATAAATTGTACCTAAATCAGACCTATATAAAAACTGTATTGTCAAAGTATTAAGTTATGTTTGATACGATTTTAATTAATCAAATTTTATAATAGAAGTGGTAACAAATATGTTGAATTTTACATATTTAAATTTTAAAAATATCGTTCGTTTCGATATCGAGAATTTTCGATAATTAAACATAATTTTTAATAGTCCTAATATGTTTGGGTATGTATTCAAGTTAGAGAAATCCAACTGGAATAAAGTTGAAATTGAAGTTGAAAAGTTTTATTCAAGTAAATCGAGTTGTATCAATTCGAGTGACTCGTGTTGTGTTCAACTCGAGCCCTAGCACTAACTTATATCCACAAGCTCAAAAAACAGAGAATATTATTAAAATTTGAAATAAAATTATACATTTGTATTTCTTTTTTGAATTATGAATACTTAGCAATCTGTAATATCAACAATACGACAACGAGTTATCTATTTGAATCATCTAATTTCAAAATCCTCTATTGGCGACGCAAAGATTGGCACTCGCGCCTTTGGTGGCAAAATTGGAACTAGTATCAAGTAAAAACATACATATACGTTTAACTGCTGATCTGAAAATCTAGTAATCCACACATAATTTGTATAATACATATGATACATATTTCTATCGACAATTAAACGTATACAAAAATTTTTACTTGATACAGCTTCTAATTTAAAAAACCAGGAGCGCTCGTGTAATCTTCGCGTCGCCAATATAACATTTTTTAAAAAATTTTTAAATATAAAAATTCAGTTAAAGCAATAAGAGTTAAAGTATTGGGATCTGTCGAATTACGGTATGACATCTGGTGTTGAAAAATCAGACTATTCTAAAAATGAGTTTGCTAAAATGTCATTTATGGATTGAATTTTGTAGATCTGAAAATGCATACAATTGATTTGATTTTTCCATTCATTTACAGTTCTCCAGTTATTTATGACGTTTGCTATTTAAATTTGACGTTTGCATACTCTAAATTGTAATATTCATTAACTCATTCACCCATTTTTTCATATTTTTACCACATTTTAACTGGTTTACAGATGTAAAATTTTCTCTCCTTCAACAAAATCCCTTTGCTTCGGACTTGTGTCATCCCAGATACAAACAGTTCTAATATTTATCAATTTTTCTTAATATAACACTGATTACTGTATATAGAACTAATGTTAATGCACTTTTTCGTCAGCCATTTTTCTTAAGCTCTACCCATTTGACAGATCCCAATATGGCCCTCGTATCTCATTTTCTTTAAAAATGTTGTATAGTGGGTTTTGAAATTAGACGATTCATTCATCAGTGTTATATAATTTTTTCCATTTAGATTAATATCTTATTAAATGGATCTATCGTTGAAGAACTGAGTACAATTGCACATGCCAGCAAAGCCAACATAATTGGAAAACGGATATGTCAACGTTTAAAAGAAACAATTCCTCGACAACTAGTGCAGATTGCAATTCAAGCAGCGATTGGAAGCCGTATAATTGCTAGAGAGACATTGAAACCGTATAGAAAAGATGTAACAGCTAAATTGGTAATTTTACGGAAAGAAAAACTTTCAGTATATTTGTTTTATATTATGTTTTTTTTTTTTTTTTAGTATGGTGGCGACGTTACCAGAAGAAAAAAATTGTTAGCCAGACAAGCAGCTGGGAAGAAGAAAATGAAATCGATTGCAAATATTACATTACCTCGTGATACATTTATTGAAGTTCTTCGGCGATAAGAATTATTTTTTATTTGTTTATATCAGAGCTTCTCAAACTATGGGTCGCGACTCCATTTGGGATAGCTAGCGAAATCTCAGACCGAAATATTTTTTTATATGTAAAATATAAATATATAATAATTTATATATATATATATATATATATATATATATATATATATATATATATATATATATATATATATATATATATATATATATATATATATATATATATATATATATATTGTTACCTAATCAATAAATCATCACAGAATATTTATCTGTCTTTAATTTAAACATATATCTTTATTTGGGGTTGTAAATGAAAAACGTTTAAAAAATCCTGGTTTATACGTATATGTTCTTAAAAATAGGGTACTCATGTTACTTCTAAATTAATTTTTTTTTACAGTTATATAGACATGAAAATATTTCTTAATTTTTTTCTTTTTAATGGAATATTCGATATTTTACATGCGCTAGGCGCATGACTATAAAAATGTCAGTCTGTTAAAAAAATAGGTAAAGTGACTAATAAATAAACCTATATTGTTAGTCAAATAGCTGTCTTCTCTGTTCCACTGCATGTACTTCGTTCGTTTTGTGCAAATGCAAACTTGTAGTACATAACCACAGTAATTATATTTTTTGAATATAACAATTAAACATTTCTAATGTTTATTCATATGTAATTATTATTATTAATTATACATTTTTTTAAAATTCTTTGAAATTTGATTTCTTTGTAATACAATATATTAAATTTTGTTTTACCAAAAAAGTTGAATTTACGTTTAAAATAGTCAAATGTGTGTTAACTTTGAAACGTCTGTGCACAAAGATTGCGCAATACAACTTAAATATGCACAGATCAATAGATTCAGTCTAAATACAAAATTCTGTGAATCGTCAGGCGCCTTTTGGTGGGATATTATACCACTCTTCATTCAGTCGTTCCACAAGCAGTGAACGAGTAACATGCACTGACGTGAGTTGTTGATAATTGTTGTCTTGCTGCACTATGGTTGTTAATTACAGTAGATACGTATGTTGAGACGGTGGACACGTATGTCATATATGCGCGAAACATAAACGATGACCGACATACACACACAAATGACATATATACACACACAATCTCAATGTAAATACATGACATATAGGTGGGGATTTTACGTCATCTTTTGACCATGCCGGGCCGTATGAGATAGCTAGTTATGTGTCTGTAATCTGTGTAAGTATGTTTCTTCGTCTTTGTCGAAACTATTGCTATTTAATGTCCGTCGATCGTAGCCTTCCTAAATTGTAAAATAACATTTATTCAGTGGCGGTTATTCCAGGTATGCGGGGTAGGCGCCGCTTACCCTAGCTGTTTCTTAAAAACTGAAATAAATTTATAACGAAAATAACATTGTTTACAAAATAATTTAAATATACAATTTCCATAAGATTTACCTTACATTATTGCATGTATATTGCACATTAGAATGCATATATTATACCAATTATACATACCTAATTATGATATACCTAAAATGCATAAATATGGTCCACAGTACGTGTTACATATAGACACGATCAACAATAGACCCTGTAGCCAGTCTATGTAGCTGTGTATAGGACGGACATACGCATATGTACCTACTCAGCTATGCGATCATCATCTGAGCATATCCGTGTGTACTGAATCTGCATATGTATATTATGTATCTGTGCAGTTGTATTAGTGGTTTATAATACTGGTAGTCCTTTGGCATGGTAGGCACCAGGATCGGCGCATATCGTATATTCGATAACAGTCGATGTAATGGCTATACTGAATCTACATATGTATATGTATATGTGCAGCTGTATTAGTGGCTTATAATACCGTATAGTTCTTTTCCATCGTAGGCACCAGGCTCGGCGCTTATCGTATATTCGATAACAGCCGAACTAACCAAATCTTAACTTGTGCTCTAATCACCTCAGCTTTTAGATTTTTTAGCATGCTTCCTATACTTATAAATTTATCGTTGCTGTCAACTGTGATTTGATTATTAAGATTTTATTACCTACTGTCTTTTTTTTAAATGACTAAAAAACAACGGTTGCGTTATTAACACAACATAAAGTAATTAACACAACTTTTTTTAAGGAATATTGACGAAAATAATTTTTCTTTAGACTATTGAAGGTAATTTAAATCGTGTTTATTTAGCCTCATAAAAATATTGCTGGTGTTTTACTTTGACTGTGAAAGAAAAGTTATTCCATATTTTTATATTTTTCCTGAATCTTATATTTTCTACAACTCAGTTTGTTACAAAAAAGCGTTTGCACATCATTTTCCAAACTTCTTTTGATAAATATTCTAAAATTAGGTGGTTGTTTGATACCAAAAAAGCTTTTCTCTTGTATGTTATTCAGGCCCGGACTTAGCCTAAGTGGCGCCCGGGGCAAGGTCAAAAAATGGCGCCTCTGTAGAAAAAGTATTTCCTTTTTTCCTCCCAAAAAGCAAGTGACGAGCAAAAGAAGAAAAAAACCTCACATACCTAATTTTGGCGCCCCTCAAAACCTGCCGCCCGGGACACGTGACCCGCCTGCTATTTTAGTACCTCTTTACACATTAAGTGTGATTTACCTTTTTGAAAGCGCATACCCAGTCTTAAAGCTCACGAGCCGCCACTGCATTTATTTATAATATTTATGAAATGTAACATGAATACCCTAAATTGTTTAAAAATAATGTAAAGTGTAACATTAAAGAATTATAAGTAAAAATTTTTAAATAAATTGTTACCTCTAATTTCGCCAAAACAATTAAGCTTATAATTTCGTTATTGACTTTATTTGGCGATAAAATATTCATTTTCATTTTTCGTATTTTATTTATGAGGATGCACGTATTTTGATATTGTCTTGATCCAAACTAGAAGATTTTCTGTTCTTTTATTTTATTTATTTATTTTTTAAAATAATTTTTATTTTCTTTTCTTGTCTTGAGAATGGTGTTTTGACACACCGAAACCGGTCGACATGTTTGATATTGTTTAAAGTTCTTTTTGCTGCTGTTAATATTTTATCGCCAAATAAAGTCAATAGCGAAATTATAAGCTTAAAAATTTTTAATTTGGTCTTTTTTTTTAAACATCCTTTTCTTTTTAAATGCGATAAAATCTTAACAATCGGACACAGTATAATGTTTTCTAAACTGAATTCTGTATAACTTCTGTATAATACGATGAAACAATTAAAATCTGATGTAGATCGAGCAAGTGTATACAGCAGTGCGGGGGCTGATAGAGGCCCCTTGATGTGATATAAGCGGGAAATATTCAGTGATTCTAAACTTTTAAATCCGAATAATTTATGAAACTTTTAAAATGGCACTCGTAATACTCGTTTTTTTAACTTTACAAAACTGTCTTTAATCAACTGTTTTCAATAAAATTTTAAAATGTCACCAACAGATGCCAGTGTTCCAGTACTGCAAGCTGCTTCTAAATCCTTGCATTCATGACTGTACGTCTGTACCCAATAACTTGTATATATTAAAACCTTGATGTCATAAGACGTCAAGTGGACATACACCATGTCGTATGACGTCAACAATTCCACATAAAGTGTATTAGCTGTCAAAATAGTGTACCAACTGGGCATTTCATCATAACTCTTCTTGACCATCACCCTATTACCTACAATGGGGAATTTGACTAATTTTGGAAAATTGTTTTAAAACACCGAAAATAATGCCGAAAATCGTTAGAAGAATCATTAATTTAGATTAATTTCCACAGTTATGTCTGCTAACCGGAATTTAAAGTGGCGACCCTAGTGGCGATAGTTTTAAAATATAATAGAATGTAACGTCACAGCCCGTTTCTGTTCACGTAGATTTTAATTAAAAAATTACTTTTTTAATTTTTTTTTTTTAAATTAAATAATGATAGGTAAGATGAATTACCATAGTATACGTAAACTGCTGTCTTTTATTATCAATTTTCATCAAAATTTGTGTTGATTGCTTTTCTTTGATTCTGTCAGTAATGTGTATAATGTGGAACGCGCGCGATCGCCAAATTTTGCAACCAAGATTTCATTTACAATTCAACCACTGTATCCAGAGCCGGATTTACAATAAGTGCCGCCCGAGGCACTGTAAAAAATGCCGCCCCTGCTTTCCCGTGAAACAAAAATTAAAAAAATATTTAATAATTTTCTCATCTTTTTCCTTTTTCCTATAAAAAAATAAGTGATATGCAAAAAAGGAAATTCCCATTTCCTATTTTCCTATCAAAAAATAAATGACAAGTAAAAAAAAAAAAGAAAAACAGCTCTCAGTTCCTATTTTTGTATCAAAAAATAAATGACAAGCGAAAAAAAAACCGCGGTTTTCAGTTCCAAATTTTGCCGCCCGCGACCAGTACCCCGCGTGTAAATCCAACACTGACTGTATCTGATGATAGTGATGATAAAATAACGGAAGAGATTAGAATTTGTAAGTAGTTATAATTAATTATTATTAAACTACTTGCAAAATTAATTAAACTATTATGTTATCAAATCAAACTATGGTTCATTTCAGTTAAATTTAACCATGGTTCGTCACTTTGAATTTAAATAATTTCCGTTTTCTTGGCTTTATCTCTTTTATTATTGCATTTATGTGAATTTTAAGTTTGCAGTTTATTTTTAGAAAAGAATAGAAGATTGATTTGTTTCGAATATGAGAATTATTTAATTTTTTAACGAAAACTCATGATCAATTGTATCTGAAAAGAGGTATATATACATTGTCAATAAAATGTTACTTTAAAACGTTACCAACAGATGTCATCGTCAGACTAACTGTAAGCCCTGTAAGCTAGTAAGCTGCTTATTAGTGTTTACTTTCACGAATATACCCAATATACTCATTAAAAAAGATGTCAAGATTTACGAAAAAATCCGGGAATTATTTCGTATACCTAAAACTAAGATACACATGTTTTTTTTTTTTTTTTTTTTTTTTTTTTTAGTATAGCACATTGCTTTATATACCTATTTACTGTTCTTATAGACAATCGATTAAATTGATTAAGTTGATGTCACAAAAGATGTACATTTTATTATTGGTACAAAAACTTGTTTAAACGTACTTTGTAAATGAGAATTTTAAATATGTGCGTTAGTATGAAAAAAGTATGAAAAACAATAATAATCATTTGCCATTGTCAATGTAAATGTCTTTTCTTTGAATTTATACTGTACCTACTTCTCTGCACAAAAAAGCTGAATTTTAATAAACACAAGTTTTCACATTTTTATTACATCGACAATCAAACGAGCTGTTTCATTGCTTTTTACTTTATTTTATTGATTTGACAAGATCTAGGCTTGTAAATTAGGAATTAATTAATGGTTTAATCCGTTTAATGGAGGTAGTAGTTTATTGTGCAATATTATGACTGCTGAGAGAATCATGCGTTATTATAGGGGGGCGAACTCAAGAGGTAGAAAAGATTATGACTTTCCACCTCCGAACTGAGATAAATTCGAAGTTGTGAAGTAAATTTTTTAATGCCTTAAAAACCGTAGATAAAATACAAAAATGATGAAATTAGAAGCGAATTATAGGTTTTCGGAATCATTCTTTCTATTTTTACCAAAATTAGAAATATAGAAAAAAGATTTCTATCGGTTCTCTAATGGTGAAGTCGTATTTCTAAAAAGTATTTCAGAATTCTGATAGCAAAAGTGAAATGTTTATAACAAAATCATTGTAATTCAACCAATTACTTTCATTAAAATCACGTCCGTAAAGAGTATTTGAAGAAAAAAGCAATTTTTAAATTTCATTACGTCATCAATTTTCTAAAATTTTTCAGTGATTTTAAAACAGTATATACAATGATAGAATTATAAAACTAGAACGAAATTATCGGTTTTTGAAGTCGTTTTTTTTCATTTCAACAAAAATCAAGCATATTGGACTACTAGAAAGAAAGAATGTATCGAACTAGCCATGTTTTTTAAAAAAAAATTCGTCATTTTGGAATCACTTAAATGGAATATTATCGAGCGAGAGTTCGGTCGTCCACATACTTATTTTTATTTAGACGGTTCTACACGATGCTACGAACACCTTCCAACATTGGACGTTCGATGGTTTATCGCATCGTGTGGCCGTTGTTCGAACCTACGAGTGTCCAATGTCGAACGTCAAACATTCGCATTTGGCCATGTCTCGCTCGATGTCGGTATTCTTGCACTGAGTCAAAGGGATGCTTCGAACGTTTGAAGGTCAATGTTGGTTGCGTTGGTTGGTTCGACTCAGCAGCTGCACGACTCGTTCATGTGAAGAGAGACAACATCAGTGTATAACATTAGAGATAACATCAGACAGATAACAGCCTCGTCCACTGAGTACCAACACATCATCATTCGTATTGGATGAAACATTCGATTCACCGTGTAGCAGATACATTCGTCGTACCAACTATCGAACTTAATTGCCTCAAGCGTCCGATCGAACGTTAGAAGGAACGTTCGTAGCATCGTGTAGAACCCGCTTTAGATATATTCAAGATAATATTTGTAATGTTTGCTTCGGCGACTAGGCCCCGTCTATAACAACTTTTAGGTGTATTGAGGTTATATATGTATCTTGGTGAACTTCATCTGTCATCTCTATACTAAATTTCATGAAAATCCGTTAGGTGATTTCATAATTAGAGATCAAAATAGCTCTTCTAACAGCCAAAGAGATCGAAATTTTTTGTAATTGATTAATTTTGATTCAGTGGACCTCAAAACGTATATTTCCGATAAAAACTCGACATCCAATTTTTTCACTATCACATAACTCTTTGAGGAAAAATGACGGGCCCTCGGCCACAACAAAAAATTTTCAAACATTTTTCCCCCAAAAATACAACTGACGAGCAAAAAAAACGTCTTCTTACTTTTTCCGGGCCCCTAATCGAGGCTGTGGGTCCCCTATTTAGACCCGGAGCCCCGGACAATTGTCCCACCTGTCTCACCCTTTTGCCAGCCCTGCATACAATGTATAGGACCAAGTAAAAATGTCCTTAATTTAAAAAAAGTTTGAATTAAATATTTTAAGTTTTTAGTATTTAGCATAGTTTACTCTCTGCCGATTTAATTACCTACGTCTTATAGCAGGGCTTAAACTTTTTTTCATTCGCGACCCCAAATAGAGATTTATAAGTATTTTGTAAGGATTTATTGATTAGGTAACAATATATATACATACAAAAAATGTTTCGCTGTGACTCCAAGATTTCGCTAAGCGACCCCAAATGGGGTCGCGACCCATAGTTTAAGAAGGCCTGGCTTATAGGATACAGGAATCTACTGTAAAATTTTTCATCTCATGGCGATTTTTTTTGCTTACATTTTTATTTAGCACCATTTGCTCTCTGCCGATTTAATTACCTATGTCTTAAAGACCGGTCAGACAAAGACGGTCATCTTGCGGGCTAAGTGGATGTCATATAATTATGTTGTACTACTTGACTTATACCCAAACATTCAAGTACGTAATAATTTCTGAACATAATTAAAGTCAAGTGGATTTAAATTTCGACAAAGAAAATGTAATACGTGTTTTGGTCAGTTTGTCACGTTTCAGCTCTTATGTCAAGTATGCAATATAATTTCTTAATTACCGTTCCGGGCGCCCGCCACGGTCTGTCCTCACACTTATAGGATATGGGAATCTATTGTGAAAATTGTCAAATGATAGTCGATTTGTATGGGGGAGAAATGCTTAAAATTTTTACCTGTAAGAAATTACTTCCCAGCGCCTGTACCATTCAATAACTTGTTGAAGTATAGTTAAGACTGTTCAGACTTCATAAATCAAAACCAATCCAATGGTTACAAGCAATATTAACATTTTTACGGTCATAACCTATAATGATAAAACGCCCAACTGGTACACTATTTTGACTTCTAATACACATTATATGGAATTGTTGACGTCCTACGACGTGGTGTGTTAGTATTACAAGGTGTTAATTTGTGCGGGTAATATGGATTAATAGGTATATGTGTGTAATATTATGTAATTTTAATTTATAAAATGGACCCAACAATTATAAGGCTGATGGTAAATATTTATGACCTTATATTTGGTGTTGGAAATAAAAAGTTATTTGTTTGACATTGACTTTATTTACAGTCAGACATCGTGGCCGTACATAAAATAATATAGTGGTATAAACATATATAATATACCACATTCTACAAGTTATTTTATCCTTGTCTCACATGTTCTCTGAAACCGTGGGAATTGCCACAATGAAATAAAACTATGTAAGGCGTGTCTTAGTACGACCACCCTTGGACATAACATAACAAGTATGTATGTGAGTTGAGTTGTGTCTCTCATTGAAAAATTAAAATGTGAGAGGAAGAGGTATTACTGTCTACGATCTTTCCAGACAGAGATAATGTAAAAGAATTTAGAGCTAAAAGGAATAAAGGGATGAATCTATTACTGGTTCTTGTGTCTCCCGGCACTACACTTGTCTCTGTTTAATAATAACAATTTTAGTGTGCTCTTGGAGTCGGTCGGTATGTCCACCCACGTTGCTTTGTATAAAAAAAGTTGTACCGACTGTAATCATATGATGATTTGTTTATTTCAGAATGATTATCAGCTGTTTTGCTCAGTTACAAAACAAACCCATTTAATAGTAAATTTTAATTCATATTATTAAGGGGGGAGTTCAAATAAAAAAGCAACTTTTTTATTTATGATTATTTTGCTTGTTGAAATTTTATTTCAAATTAGGGAGGGTTTTAAATAGAAAATTTTGTTTTTGAAACATTTATTACTCTTCCCTGTGGGGGAGGGGGACCTTTTTCGCAGTTTTTAAGCGTTTACAAGGGACGCCATATCTCAAAAAGTAATGACTATTTTTTAAATATTTTTTCATTATTTTATTCCTAAAGGACCTGTGCATAAAGCTGAGTATGGGTTTCAGGTAATTTTAAAAATTAACATAAAATTGTAATCCCAAACTTCTAAAAATTATAAAACCCAATTTTTTATTAAAAAAAAAATGTTTAAAAATAGTTACAATTGTTCAAATGGAAAAAGCATACTCCACTTTATGCGCAATATGTTTTTGAACAAAACTTAAAAAAAATTAAGTCTCTATCTTTTCTAGAACTTGAGATATGATTTTCCTTGTCGGGAAAAACACAACTTTCGGGAAACTGTAAAAATAAGCAGATGACATACAAAGCAGATGTTGAAAAAAACAAATCAACTTTGAGGAAATACGTCTACAAAGGCATACAAATAAAAGAACATTATCTCAGTGCATACTATAACTCATGTCTTTACCAAAACTAAAAAGCGTTGTCTGCAAAGGAGCAGCAACTTGGCTGTGCAGCGGCTCACAAGTAAATATTTTTCTATTTAAAAAAAAAAAAAAAAAAAAAAAAATTTGGCCATGTTTTATATATCACCGTGTTTGTAAAGAACCACAGAACAAAATAAAAACAAAAAACTAGATTCGAAAAAATTAGTTTATTAGCCGTTTCTGGCGTGAACTCCCCCCTTAATAGACACAAAATTATAATGGAGATGGTAGTGGGTAATTGCAAAGATTCATGTTCAGCTTTCATAGGTGACGGAAGCGTTACCACGTGAAAGTGATAATTTTTCAGTTACAGTAGTGCGTGGATTATCGGAACTAACTGGAGCCGAAAGTGGTTTGGGTAATCAAAATTTAGCATTATCAACAAATAAGGTTGGTTTTCGTAAGGAAATATTAAATTTCGCAAGAAAAGACCTAAGCAAATCATTCAAAAAATATTTCAAATATCATTCACGCAGTTTTTTGAAGGCACTTTCGGCACATTTATTTTTAAAAACTTATTTCTTGCGCCTTTTTAGGATTCTGCAAAGGGAAAGTAAAAAAGGAACGCTTATGGTGAGCAGGGTCGGATTCACCTATGTAAAGGCCCCGGTGCACTTCACATGTAGTCTCATGCAGACTCGGTTAAATTAGATAAATTATCCAGAAGCACTAAACGCCTCGAACACTATCTCTAAACTTCCCAAATTCTGTGCAATTTAGGAGCTATTCTTTCAAAATTCTTTTTTTTCCAATAACTTCTTACTAGTAAGAACTATGTTATTTCTATCTACACATTCTTACTGCAATTATTTTTACCTAGAATTTAAATATTTTCTTAGAATCATTCTGTGACTAGAGAAAAATTTTCGAGGTATGACCCCGAACTTTTGTTTTTCTTATGGAACGTGAAGTAAATTTTGGCACAGTTAAATGACCTTTTTTCTCCCTATTCTATCGATATGTCACATGTCATATCTATCTTGAAAAATAACCTCGAAAATTGAAACTTCGCCTTTTCTTTGTGGTTTTTTTTGCTATTATTAAAAATGCTAATGTACCAATTCTTTATCAGTTACTGATCCCAACTCCGTCCCCTCAACAGGTACCAAAATATAAAAACGGGACGAGAAGGTTCTGTAACTGCTTTGTCCGCTTTTTTTCTATCAAATTAAAAATGATTCCTTGTCCGTTTATTAAACGGAAATAATATTCACTAGCGATAGTAATTTAATGTATTAAAAAAAAAATGTTATTAGGCACTTTAGTCGGTAAGTTGACTGGCACCAATACCTATGTATGTATGTAACTATATTCAATGATTCCGCAACCCCTATAAAAACCGATCACACTTAACTAGTTGGCGTTGTTGTAAAACCACATTCCAATCTTTTTTCTCCGCATCATTCATCCCTTGATTTTATAATCACAACACAACACTACATTTGATTTTAAAATGTAATCATGTTATTATTTATAATCGAATATAGTACAATCAATATACTTGTACAGTTGGACTAGTCAACATTTTAAAAATTATTCTTAATTAAAAATGGTTTTGAATTATTTGAGTTAGTTTTTAGTATTTTTTACTTACAATTAGTGGCGATTATTTTTGTTTACATCTTTGTTTGGGATGTGCCCGCCCTCTGCCGGCTTTATTATCTGTGTCCAACAGTATGTAGGAACTAGTGATGTCGAATAATTAATCGATTAATCGGTTTAGTCGACTAATTTTGTTTACTTTTAGTCACTTTTTAATCGACTATTTTACTGTTGACTAAATGACTAAAATGACTAATATTTTTTTAAATGACTAAAGACGATTAATTTAATAATTTTTCTGCATTATTTATGACTCGAAAAAATGAAAACTAAAAATTATCTTTTTTATGATTTTTTACTTTTATGTGAATAATACATTGTAATATGTAATTTTTTTTTTTAAATAATAATAAAAGTCAATAATTAAATTTAAAACATTGTTTTTAAAAGAGTTACAAAGGTTACCCTATTCATGAATTCGACTAAAAATTTAGTTGATTAATCGACTATTCTATGCTCGATATTTTCGATTAATGACTAATTTTGCCAGAAAAACAACTTTAGTCGATTAAGCGACTAATTGCATCTCGATTCGACATCACTAGTAGGAACCTGCTCTAAAAAGCGTTAAAAAATAGTCAATTTATACGGAATTGCTTAAAATACTTTATCTGTAAGGATGCACTTCCCAGCGCTTGTACCATGCAATAACTAGGTGAAATATAGTTAAGACTGTTAGAACTTCGTAAATCAAAACCTATCAATTTGATAAGGTTCCAAACTAAACAGTAGTAGAGCTTTAGGTATAATATGTATGATGTAATATGCTTAGAAGCTAATGAAATAAACTCGTAAATTAGTGTTAATACATTTAGGATTAAAGATATACCGTTTGGTTTGTTATAATTCCACCAATTTTTCAAGTTTCAACTTGAGCCCACTTAACTCATGAATCTTAACACTGTACGGTGGAAACGCTGGGTATTAGGGTATTCGAAAATTTTACTTTCTAATTTTAATAATTAATTATTCAAGGACGTATAAAGGGAAAAAGTCCCATTTGTATGAAAGGAAAAAAGTGAAGAAATGTATACCGTAAGGATTGAATGTTAACCAGTTTACAGGGGTTTTGAAATATTATTCTATGTAAATTTGTTTCCGAGAAAAACTAATTTTTATAAACGGAAATTCGCTATGTTATTCAGGATCCTGCGACAGGGGTATTATATTAATGAACTCGTTTTTATTATTTTTGATAAATTTTGTAAAAATCAAATTGTTTAATTTTAAATAAAAAGACTAGCGCGGAAACTTGTTTATTGTATAGACGCCACAATTTAGAATCATATGCCTTACTCTTTTTAGGTATATGTGAATTTTATTATCTAAAAGGGCTAAGACATATGATTCTAAGATTTCTAAGTATTTCAACCTTTTGATGTTGCTTATAACGTGTTAAAAGTGTATTTAAAATAAAATATAGTTTCGCTTCATACTTGAAAATTATTAGAATCGATATTTATATATCCTTACAAATTGGGTTCTTGACTGAAGTTACAAAAATATTCTGAAAGCATTGTTTTTCCGCATCAGTTAAGTGATTTTTTCATTTTCGACAGATTCTGTAAAAAATCATCAAAAAAAATAACCCTACAATTTAAAATGAGAAAAAGACGGGAAAAACACCTCACTATAGTGACGTCACACTTTGAAGCATCTAAACGTCAACGTCAATATTTATAACCTCAAAACTTTACCTTGAAGCCTTGAAAACTTTGATTACATTCATAAAATGTCAAAGTAAAAGCAAGTATTTATTTGAATTCTGGTCGATTATCATTACATTACTATATATATAAGCTAATAGAAATATTCAAAAGAAAACACAATTTCATCTCACCGATGAAAATTATCAAAATCGACATATCTAGCTACAAAATGTTACGTCATTTTCAAGAAATGGCGCGTTTTCACTAATTCGAATATTTGTTGAAAAATGGCGATTTTCAAAATAAAATATCTAAATAGTTATCAAATTTTTTTATGTTTCATCATTAAAATTGGACATATGTAACGATAATGCATAGAATTATTTACCATTTGACACAAATTTTAAATACAGTCAAGTACCGTATTGTGATGTCGTTTAGAAGTAATGGCGCGTTTTCACTCGTTTAAATCGTTGCTGAAAGTTAACGATTTTCAAAATAGAATTTCTTAGTAATTACCATTTTTTTTACGTGTCACCATTAAAATTGAAGATATTTAATGATAACTGATGGAATTATTTAACATTTAACACAAATTTCAAACCTAGTCAAGTTCAAAAATTATCCACATGTGTACAATGGTTTTACTGTAATGATAACAATATGTATTTAATACATGCTTTATTTTTAGTGTAATATTCGTCTAACCTTTTGGTAATTTCAGTTTCCATTTAAAGTAGAGCTAGACACAGATTGTAAATGATTGGTCAGTCACCTCAGAGCTCTGTAATTTGGAAAACGGCACGCATCTGAAAACCAGACAATTCAAAAATATATGTATATACTATATACACTTTATTTTTTTATAATATATGATTAACTGAGTTTATGAGTAAACTCTTAGGTACAATACATACATATAACGTCTTTGCTTAGCATGTACATACATATTAAAAAATATTAAAATAAATGTCTGTATGATCATCTCGCTTTGACTTTTTTTATCATATTTTATTATCATTGTTATTTTTAAATACAATATGTGATAGATGATAATGTACACATAACTCTATTTTAAATGATTTCATAACATGTTAGAGTAAATTATACAATAAATTAATGAAATAGTTATAATCGAGCCTTTTAAAAATACCTACATACGTACTAAATATGAGTACCGTAGATGCTCATGTAAACATTGTAAACATTGTGCATAGGTGTAGTGTGTACTTACATTCTATAGACTTAATTTTATGTAGGAACATACCTAACAACAATACGATCATAAGATTGAAATTTATATCTGTCTGCGGTTTAAACTATAAAAAGAATAATAATTCGTAATACAACAATTATACATAAATTTTTTTCAATTTATCATTTCTTATTTTAGAATTATCATTGCCGGACGATGCGGTATAAGGCCGGATTTCCACCAAACGAATTAGTAGAGTCTTGGAGACACAAAATTATTTTTTTAATTTTCCCCCAAAATACAGCCGATGAGTAAAAGGAAAAAACAACAAAGTCACTTTTCACTTTGTCCGAGTCCGTTGCTAGTGGAGCCGGGCCTTCTTTTTGGACTCGGGTCCTAAGGCTACAGTTCCGCAGATCTCCCTTGCCGAAACCAAAGGTGGTTTCTCTCCCAAACGATTCACGAAAAGAAATGACTACAAAATATTTTATTTCCAGCCTATAATATTTGATTTTCTTATCAGGCCAGGTCTTATTAACTATTTTTTACATTATTAATTTCTTAATTGTTAGTTGTTTTGCATAATTTTCATTTGAAAATGTAAGTAAAAAAACAGCTTTTAGTCTAATACCTTATGTTCATTGGGGTAATTTGATAATTGAAGGATATTCCAATTTTTATTTCTTTGTAGAGAAAATAAAGCAAAAAAGTTCCCCTATCGAAGCCTCCTACATAACTTAGTGAATTTTTCATGACTTATTTCAGGAAGATAATATTTTGTCAGATTGTCAGACAGGAAGACAGAGAAATAAACGAATTTGACGAAATTGTAAGGATTCCCAGACTATTCTTCAGAATCGGAAAAAAAACAATACAAGCAATCGAAGACGACTTCAAAAACAGGCTGTGCCAAAAAAAAAACTTGATTTAGACCCGAAAAAAGAATCTAAGCGAAATTGTAAACAATCTAGACAGCATGCTAAATATTTTTTTGGCACTGAACCTATTTTGGAAGTTCAGTATTCAATTGACTATTAGGGTTGACCGGGGTAATTGTGAATGGATTTTCATGAATTGAGATAAAAGCGTTGTTTTAAGTATTTTTTATTTTATATATTGCATTATGGTTGATTTATTTTTAATTCTACATTATTGAGGATGCACCACACAAATTTTGAGCAAATTCGTATGAAAAACAAAAATTTTATAAGCCATTCACATTTCCCCGGTGCGGTTTTGCAAATCTTATGAATTTCGGGGTAAATGTGAATGCCAACAGAAAAATTATTTAGAATGGATTACAAAAGGAGTGAGGTACATCAGAGTAAGGACCAACTCAGATTCTTCATATTTACCCCACTTTCAAATTTTTCATCATACTTTAGCGGTCACAATTTCTCTTTGTTTAATGCAAGTTACGCATACCTCAGATTTGTACAAAAAATCAAGGTTAAATAAAAATAACAAAAATTGTAAGAACAAATTTGTTACAAGCTAAAAATGATATTTTGATGATATTTTGTCATTTTATCAAATAAAAAATCAAAAAATTACATGATTTTCACACAAAAACAAGGAAAATAAGACTGTTTCAAGGAAATACATCCAGTTTACATGAATAAAAAACAACAATCTATTTTTTTTTTTGTTGTTTGCACAACGGAAACTTGTACAATAATGTCGTTGTACGTCATCATCAACATTTTCAACTGTGAAAAGGACACTACTGAAATTTTTGACCGGATGGGGGCATTTATGAATGACGTTCACAATTACCCCGGAATTTTAAAATCATGGGGTAATTGTGAATTGGTAATAAATTGTCCAATTTATTTAGCAGTTAATAAGGAACCCCCTCAGGCTTTAAACCATTTCTTTAGAAGTACCTTTATCCATTTCTTACCTTTTAAGAAATTCGTCAAGTACGTGTTTTTGACACGCACTAAGTAATGTCACCTCAGTGAAAGTGTTAATTTATGATTTTTTGGCTTGTTTTTTAAGTACAGTGAGAATACAGTCCTCTTGCGTTTATTCAATATATGCATGTACAACTCTATAATTATTATATTATATGGTTCCCCACTATAATCACGCAACGAGATTAATATGTCATCCTTCGGTGACATAAAAAATACGTATCAAGTACAAACTGTAAATCAAGGACTTTGAGTTCCTAGGATCAAAATGAGGAAAACTAGTTGAAACTCTTTCGCTGTTTTTTCTTAAAATTATTAATAATGGGACAGCTTCTAAAAATTGTTATCTTTGTCTAATAACTTATTTTAATACACACAGAGCCATCTTTACGTATTTGTGATAATTACATACTTACCGACAAGCCCACATAATTCACAGAAAAAATTATATACATATAGAATCCTATCAAAAATAGGGCCATATTGCACATCATTGTACTTTCTCCCCAACCGTAAGATGGCTCTCAGTGTCCGTTTTTTCGCTTATTTTATACCTATTCGTTTCGTCATAGTTCGTCCGTTTCCGCCATTTCAACAAAACAAAGGAGGACGTATAAGGCTGTATACACAATCAATGAAATAAGATTTAAGATTTAAGAAATAAGATTTAAGATTTAAGGAGTATGCCATCTAGTGACGTTGAATGAAACTGTTAACTTAACTGCTCATAAGTAAATGTATTTTGGTATTTTTGTACATCAGAATTCATGAAAAAGTAACGTTCGTGATGACTATTTTGTCACTAAGTGAAAAAAATCACGAATTTTGACGTAAAAAAATACCTACATATTTATATCTATGACCAGTTACGTTACAGTTCCATTCAACATCACTAGATGGCATACTCCTTAAATCTTATTTCTTAAATCTTAAATCTTATTTCATTGATTGTGTATACAGCCTAAAACACGTGAAACACGTTTTAGCGTTTTACACACAGATCAAATACACTAAAGATAACTATCTCTGTACAACGGTGCTAAACCACTATTTACATGCCATCTCTCGGTCCGGAAGAAAACAAAATTTTAGGAGCGCGCGTTTGAAATGCCACTACACTCAAATTTCATCTTACATTTTTACTCTTATACGCATATTTGTGATTGATATTTGATTTAGTTACATTGAAAAAAAAATTATTTTTAGAAAAGTACTACAAACGAGGTATCTGAAAATACAATCTAATAAAAAAAACGATAAAATAATAAATACGTTGTCTTTGTAATTTTGTGTTTCTAATAAAAAAATCGTAGTTAATATTTTTTAAACCTTTATTTATTTCTAATTTTTATTATATACATAATTAACTTTAATAAAAAAAAGTCAAGTGCAAGTTGTACTTGCGCTAACAGTGTTCCGTACAATCAGTTGTTTCTAGGAATTTTTTATAACGAGATATGAAGGTGGATAAAATATTTTTCCTAATAAATGAATTTTATTCCTAAAGTATAACCTATTTTTTGATTTCAGAACGATCGTGTTCGTATGTGTCACATCGTGAACGTATGTGTCCGGACTGTTATATTTTACGAAGTTTTAGTTATGACCACTGATTGTGAGGAACATTACTTAGTGCGTGTCAAACACGCACTTGACAAATTTTTAAAGCTGCCATCTACAGTTTTTTGGAAAAACTGTCTGACAACACTGGGATGAGGTTTTATTGTTTTTAGGTAGAAATTCGCTACCCTGTGCTGTACAAAATCTATTCTTCGACCGACGATGGGAATCATTTCTTTAATAAAATCACTAGAAAGATATTTGTTCTAATAAAAAAGAAAATTAAACATGTAGTAACGAAAAACAGATAATTTTCGATATCATATTTTTGCACCCTGTTTTTAAGGTTGATAAGAAATTTAAGAGGCAAAAAAATTTTAATGACAGCTTCTTGAAAATTTGACAATTTATTATTGAAATAATAAAGAATGTCCTGTCGAATTTTGAAGTCGATCTTGTTCTTAGTTAGCGAGTAAAAAATTTTGGAAGTTACACTTTCACATAGGTTAACACACATTTATATAAAAAGCTGTATCTTGACAGTCAGAAATGTTCGTTTTACAAAAAATATGCATAGCAATTATCACAGGTTTATGAATACCTGCACCAAGTTTCAAAACAGTCTTGTTCTTTCTTTCTGAGATAAAAATCTTTATATAATATTAATATTAAAGTTATTGAAAATTGTAATCAGCCGCAGTAAATATGGCAATATTGCTCTATGACAAAGAAGCGATGATGGCGCGCACAATTTGAACATAGTATTACATATTTGTTTATACACTTTTATAAAATTATTAATCTTAATATTTTTCTTTTAAGTTAAAATTATTGTTATTCTTTAAAAATTTAAGATATGTACAACACATTTTCTTTATTTCATTTTCTAACACATTTAGCACATATCCCTTTATTTTGAGTGACACGAATTTTGTTATTAATTTTGCTTTATAATATCGAATGTAATTGACTTTTTTGCTATTTTTTTCATAATGTCCGAACTTTTAAAAACTTTTAAATTCACTGTCATTATTATTTTGTATTTTTTTTCATAATGTCCGAACTTTTAAAAACTTTTAAATTCACTGTCATTATTATTTTGTAATTTTGATTTTTTTGGAGCATCGTTGTTGAGAAACTAAACTATTTAAATTTCACTAACGACAAAATTTCATTAACAAACAGTAATAAATTATTTAAACTTTTTGGTTAGGTTAACATTCAATTCAACATCAACATTCAAAAACCATAGAACACTAGACGCAAGGGGTCAAACTAGAATGTCTACCAAATTGTGCCCGCTGTAATCAATGGGTGACGTAATACAGCACCCTTACAATCACAACACAGGATGTATGGACACGAATATACCAATGTGTTAGTAATATATTTTGATGATTATATATGACGGGCCGGAGGGAAAAAGGGAGCAAGTCATATTTTTTTGAAAAATGAGTTATTGATTGATTGTTGTAGTTCTTCAAGAGTATTATCACGTGTTATAACAATTTATTGGAAAAACGGGTCAAGTCACCTAAAAAAAACCCGTTCGAAACTAGAGGCAAAGAGGGAACAAGGGGTCAAGTCGAGCGCGTAGAGGGAACAAGGGTTCAAACGAGCGCGTAGAGGGAATAAGGAGTCAAGTCCACAACTTTTGTGTACTGTTGCTGACTTGGCTTACAGCTGTTTCTCAAATAAACAACACAATGTTTATAACGTTTCTTTAAGTTTTATTGATCTCCTGAAAAAATTGATTACAGTGACTTAACCCCTTTTTCTCCCTGGCCCTTCATATGCAGTTCGTATACTATATACTATGATGGCCACCGTAAGTTACCACCAGTCAACAATTAAAAATAAATTTATTTCTTTTAAGAAAGATATTCCTTTATTTTGAGAAATTCTTTATTCAATAGAGACACACTTCATATTTTTTTTCTGTTTAAATTTCACGAGTTGATTAAAAAAACATGATTTTTATTTTGACGTGAACACCACGGCAGTCAGTAACAGACTAAAACAGTAATGGTGTAAATTGCTAGTTACTGCAACTTTAAGATTTCACTTTTTTATACGTAGGCTTGATCTGTCTCATCTGTGACTGGAAGGAATACAACTATCTCTTTTCTGCAATCACTTATGGGTATTTATGTGCATTTTGCAGAACTATGTTGTCATTCACTTAGTAGCTACCAATGGGTGTGTTTCAATTGTTGTCATATTGTTGCCGTCATGTTGACACGGTATACGTGCATGATGCGTGCTACATGCATGTTATGTATATGCGTATGCAAGACACCCATACACACAACCATCCATCGCACTAACACACACAATTTCGCGTGCACATATATAACCAGTGATGGGCGTTTACGTGTAAACAGTCGGTGTTTACGTTTACCTTGTAAAGAGATGTAAACAGAGTAAACAACCGTAAAGTAAAGTCAACACGGTAAACACGTAAAGAGTTATAAATTACACATAATTTAAATTTAAAACTTTAAAAATAAAGTAAAAAATGGCAGTTCCCAAAAGGAATATATATATATATATATATATATATATATATATATATATATATATATATATATATATATACAGAATTAAATTTTCAATTAAAAAAAGAAGGGAGAAAATATAGTGCTTTGTGTTTAATTTGTAAAAAAAACTTTGTCCAATGTGGCCATCCAAAGATTGAAAGCGCATAGGTTAGAAAAAAATCTGATATTAAAATTTTCATTTTTCAGTTCATATTTTGTTCAATTGAATTTTGAATTTGTTAATAAATACGAAGTTGTGAAAAATAAATATGAAGTTATAAAACACATTTTTGTGTTTTGCTTATTAAGTAATGTAATTCTTTTATTATTACAATTTACAATCTAATTTTTAACCTGTTTACGTTGTTTGCGCTGTTTACATATTTACATCCAAAAAATATGTTGCAAACAGAAGTCGTGTTTACGTGTAAACTATGCTTGTAAACACTGTAAGCAGTTTACGTGCCCATCACTGTATATAACATATTGGTGGGATATTTTCTATCCTTTGTCGTTACTCTGGTTTCAGTAGTAAAGAGATACTAGCGTTCGTTCTGTAATATTCTGTGGGAAAAACTATTAAAACTTTACACTGTTGCCGTACTTTACACATCATATTGTGCATTGTTTTAAATACATTAAAAAATATTTTAGATTATAAAAAGTATTGGAAACAATCAAATTTGAAATATCATTATTAATAACTGTATTTCTTTTAACAAAAAAAAAACATAATTTCATAAGTTTTAACGGCATAAGTTTCATTTATTTAAAGTTGGCAACAATTACGGTATCCTATGTATTTAACATAGGACAATATAGCCAACCTAACTTTCCCCCCTCCACTTTCTTAAAAACCTTAAATGGAATATTATTAATTATTAATTTGTTTTTGAACGAACCGATATTAATTCTGTTTAAACGTATTTCATCAAACCCGTGAAGAGTTTGACTGCAAATCCATTTTTTTTACACTGTAGAAATTCTGTTTAATTAGGTAAGTATTGTTACATTCTCGCATTAATTTTTAATAAAAATATTTCAATTTAATTAAATTTCTTCGTTTATTTTAATATACAGTACGTTAATTTAATATATAGTAATTTTAATATACAGTACAATGTGTCCCATTTTACTGTAATCCGAGTTATCCGCACATACGGTGTTTCTTTGCCTAGTTATACTATGGCCGTGTTCCATTAAGGACACACAACGACACTGTGTAACACAATGCATTTGTTTTTTTACAAAAAACTAATTTTTTTAAATTTTATGCTAGACTAACCTTTTAATTGCATTTAAAAGCATTTAAAATGTTAGTATTGCAATAAAATTTTTTAAAAAAGTATTTTTTTTTGTGAAACATCAAATGCACTAGTAAGTGTTGTTTGGGATTTCTAAATGAAACACGATCGATATGTATAAGTAATAGTCTTTTTTCATTACGTTGCACAGACTACATGTTAATAATAATGACAAGGGAGATAGATTATACATACAACTGATCTATATTAGAAGGATAAAAGATACAATGTACAAGGCGACTGTACAATTCATAAAGATAATATGCAACAAAAAATAAACAAGAGCACAATATATTTGTTTGTAAAAAAAAAAAAAATTAGCTTTCTTTTATGAAAACGCAAAATTGCTCTAGTCATTTCTTTATGTATTCTTCACATATAATGGTGAAAGTGTTAATTTATGATTTTTGGCTGGTTTTTTTATTTTTTAAGTACAGTGAAAATACATCCCCCTCTTGCGTTTATTAGTACATGCATGTGCAACTCATTAATTATTTTTTATATTTTATTATTATTATTACTGATTGCCACCTCTCTCAAATTTTTGATCACAGACCTGTGTTATAATATCACCGAAGGATGTCATCCTTCGGTGACATAAAAAAAGAAAATGTAGCTATTTAAAAAACATTTTTTTTGAGGATTGGTCAAAGTAAGATATACAAAATTTTGCAAGGGTTTTTTCAAAATAAAAAAAAGATACTAATACTTGGAGAATTGTTATGAAATTTTAATAGCATATTAAGAAAGGACAGAAAAACATTTTGATTTGATTGACACAAAGATTTGATTTTTAACAAAATTAATGTTATTTTAGAAATTATAGGCGCCGTTCACAATTGCCCCAATTCACATTTACCCCGGTCAACCCTATATAAAATAGTAGTATATAATAAGTAGGTATCGGACATTTTCCGCATCAAACAGCATTCGTGTTTTGTGTATGCAGGTATATCGCATTTGATGTGACGAATGTGACTAAAAATGAATAGATATTTTGATAAAACATACGTATATATACAATTCACACATATTATCTGTCTATCTGCCTGCATAGTGCATATATAAAACACGATGTTGTTTGATCCAAAAAATGTCCGATACCTAATAATAAGTATATAAATATGAAAATATCAAGTACGGCTTCGACTTCGGCTTCCGCCGAAAATGTTGTTGATAGCCGAATTGGCTTCGGCTGACAAGCTGACCTTCGGTCGAATACTAGATACTGTATTACAATATTGCTATTTGTTAGGCTCCATTTAAATGCGTAAAGATGAAAATGTAATGTTGCTGGTGGGAGTGCAGGGACAAATACTTATAATTTTAATAGTAAATGATCTTTTACTCACACTAATCAATATTTCTTTTAGATTCTTGGTATTGCTTGTACGTTAATTCACGGCAGTTTTAAAAAGGGTCAAAATAGTCAAAAGAACTATTGTTTATAACCTATCTCTCTTACTTTACATAGGTACTAAAATGACATAGGGAAAGATAGATTCTAACTATGACGGCGTTGCATAGAATGTCTTCAGTGCTCGGACAAGCAGTACTAGAGCATATGTACATTTTAAGTAGGCACTAATTTCTAAATATATAGTTTTAAATTTTGAATTTTTCGGCGTACTAAATCGGAACCTGCATTTCTGAGGATCAATTCAAATTGTTTGGTATGACATTGTTTTTTTTTATTGTTTATTTATTTATTATTAGTTCCTTTTTAGTACTATGTATGTACAACTGTCAACAACTATTTATATTACTTATTTTCAAAAGAATTTCCGTGGCAATCGGCTGGTTTTTAAAATGAGTACCACATAGGGTAAATATGGGTGAGATGGCGCCTCGATAATTAAATACCATTAATTCTATCTTACGAATTTACAGTCTTAAAAACATTTATGAAAATTAGTTATTGAGGCATCTTTGAGAGATCTAAGAGACAATCATTTCCACAATCTGTGAGTTAAAACACACAGGTGATATAACAGAAGTTGTTTGTGGAAATGTTATATTTATTATTCGTAACAACCGATTTAGTTTCTCCCTTTCTCGTTTATTTTTCAGTTTCCACGAAGATCGTATTTCTTAGTTTCTTGAAAAAAAAATTAAATATAATAATTTAAATCACTGAAAATATCAGGACCATTATGTTTTTCATGCCTTTTCATACTGATCTTTTTATTTTGTTTTGTTGTTTAGAATTTTGTTTTATGTTTTTTTCGATTGTATTTGTCTATTTATCAAGTTCTATTTTTTGTTTCGTTTTGCAATCCTTTTCTAAATAAGAAAATTTGGATTGGTCTGTGTATTTTATAATTTTTCGAAAATATTGTACAGGACTCTTTGTCAATATTATTACGCAGTTCTTGAAAATTTAAAACTCTCTCAATAACGTCGTTCTCAAAATGCGTAAAATAGTATGCCTATTATTTGTGAAACTTGAAATGGTGGTATCGAGAGAGCTAAGCATTATTTGATAACTTTTATGGCTTTTCAGTTATGCTTTTTCAGTTCATAATTACAATTAGCCCATTTTTAATGAATATAGTTAATAAAATAATGCAATAAATAATACAATTGAAGACATGAGTGAATGAAGGTGTTTTGTAACATTTTTTTTTATAATTTTACAATAGAAGCGTTTGAAAGTTTTTATTTACATATACTTCCCATGTAATAACTAACATATGTGTTTATTATTGAATTTCTATAAAATTATTAGGCATAATGAAACCAAGTTGTAATATAATATACTTCAGCATAAGATATTCCAAAATTTTGCAAAAAATGTTACATAACATCTTCATCCACTCATGTATTCAATTAGTTTTTTGTTTTCATTCTTATAAACTATATTAACTTTATCATGCTATGAAACGTCACCTCAGTCAAAAGTAGCGCTGCCCTGGTGGCAGAAAAAACTGTAGTACCCTCACTGGTATACCTCATTTCAGATGCAATTGATCATGAGTTTTCGTTAAAAAATTAAATAATTCTTATATTCGAAACAAATCAATTTTCTATTCTTTTCTAAAAATAAACTGCAAATTTAAAATTTGCACAAATGCATTAATAAAAGAGATAAAGCCAAGAAAATGGAAATTATTTAAATTCAAAGTGACGAAGCATGGTTAAATTTAACTAAAATGAACCATAGATACAACGATGATACAAAGCTCACTAAAATTAACATAACAGGTCCTTTGCTTGTTCCCCATCTTTTCTATTGAAAAAAGCTTCATTTAACCTAGAATAGAGGATTAAACAGCTGTGATAACTCAAAATTTTGCTAATATTCGAAACTGATATCACAATGCAAAAACGAAAATTATTACAATAGTATTATTTAAAATCTTAAAGTATTTACTTTTGGCGCCATTTTTCCCTAAATAATTTTTTTCCCGGCGCTTGATTTCATTCGAATTTACCCTATATTTGTACATATTATATAAATGTTTACTTGAATATGTATATGTATAAAATTATACTATAAAGTTCATAACATTTTTAAATCTAGACATTTGTATCTCCAATGTTTTCGTACCTTCTAAAGGCTAAAGTCAAAATTATTAATTTTAATTAACAAGTTTGCATAATTTTTGAATGTAACTATTAAAATTATAATGCTTTTCAAGCACTGTTTATCGTTAACTTGCAATGAATCACAGCTACGTAACACAATCTATTTAACGCTCTTGAACTAGTTTACGAAATGGCAGAATTCTTTGTCCGTTAAGAATTTAAGATAAACCGTTTGTGACTGTCGGCCTATTTCCTTTTTAAATCTCTTTTTTTTAACCTTGACTAAATTCCTAGAATGATATTGTATATGTATCTAATTTTACATAGCATATCTAAAAATAACATAATTTTAGGGAATGTTCTAAAATCTCATACATCATAACATCATTTTGCTAAATATTATTGATATATATGTAATTAAAATACCCTGGATATTAATTATTAAATTCTTTTAGTAAAATTGATTAATTTGATTTTTTTGGAATTGTAGCAAAAATATTATGAATGGGACGGGGACTTGAAAAAGATAACACGTTATCGATAGATTTTCCGGTGTGCATTCATATACATGGGAGGATGGGAGTTAGTTCATTGTGAAGGACAGAATAATTGTTTTCTAACGTGTAGAGTGCCATTTTGTAATTGTTTGAAAAAGTGTTGTTTCTTTTCTTCAATTTTTCTAAGAAATGTCAAACATGTTGAATAGTGTATGATGATTTTAAATCCCCTTGTGGTTCATAAATCCTTACAACTATGCTAGCAAATAATTCTTTCATGTCGATGAAAAAAATCTCGGAATCCTTATAATTTCGTTAACGTCTGTCTGCCTGTGAACATGAAATTTTATGTGTACATGCTACAGGTGTAAATCTTAATTAATATTTAAGAAAAAAAATGTTTTTTTAATTTCTTGCGGTACTTTCGTGTTAGTGGCGTAACTTACCCGAATCCTTACCCGAAATCAAAAAACAAAATTTTGTCTATTAGTAGATGCTTATGGCTTGTACTTGCACGAAGAATTACTGTTTCTGTTCATTATATCTCATTTTACAAGTAGAAACTCAACGAAAAACACGAAAATTTTTACCGAAAATCAAAATTTTTGTTTATAACGCTATCAAAAATTGAAATTTCATTCTTTTTTAAAACCCTTCGTTCAAGTACAAGCCAGAAGCATATACTAATAGACAAAATTTTGTTTTTTGATTTCGGATAAGGTTTTCATGGGTTACTTTCCTTACGGGAAAAAATCAGCGATTTTCGACAACTAGTTTCCAATGGCCTAATTTTCATCTTTCTTTCATGAAAATTTTTTTACAGTATCTCAAAATAATATATAATAATATGCCAAAAGTTAGAATAAATCATATTTTTTTATACTGCAAAAAAATCTAAAACATAGTGTTTTTTTTGTTAAAAATACCCGTGTAACCCTTTAACAGTGGTCCAAGAAATTTCAAAAAGTGTAGACACTCTAGCACTTAATGAGAAGATTCAATTAAAATTTACGAAAATATCTTCAAAAGTCTTCAAAATTATGCCAGTCAAATAAAGAAAAATGAAGTAATGAAAGTGCTCCTCAGTAGATGCAATTTTGTATTTTTTATTCTGTTTATGCGTTCTACTTACTATCTACTAGTTACCCCTTCGCTTCGGTGTGAACGACGCCTTAAACATTTTTTCCTAACATTACTTTTCTTTTGCAATTAGTTAGCTACACGTTAGGTTGGTTGCAATTTCAAATCAAACTGAAAAATAGCAAGAACTCTTCAGTTCTGATTTTATAACAGATATCCATTTTCCTTCATTTTTTCAAAATCTAGAGATTTTTTGATAATCTCTTTAGAAGTTCTAGTACTTTATTTATTTTGACTTTTTTAATTTTGGGCTTACCTATCTCCTATAAATATTTATTGTTACCATAACTAACGCTCAATATTATCAATCTTAATACATAGATATTTTAGTTAAGACCTCCCATAGTTATTTCTTTGTAAAACACTATTTTTTTACCAGTGTGGCGTTTAGATAAAACAGGTACAGACCTAGAAGGATACCTGTGTTTCTTTAACCAACAGAAAGCCAACAAAATTTCCTGTAGGTAAATATAAAAATATGAAAGCTATAAATTCACTCAAAAAATAAAGAGGTAATGAATATAGAATGACAACAAAGTATGTCCGTAAAGTTAGCCCTGCCATTTTGTCATTTTCAAACAAAAAACGTTGTGCTGCATTGTGCTAGACATGTGCTACCATGTGCCGTAAATAAAAAAGTCAATTTTGAAAACTGCGATATTTAGAGCCAAAACCATTTTTGGGTGTAACTTGGCCCTGCTATTTTGTCTTTTTCAAGTAAAAAAGGTTGTGCTGCATTGTGCTAGACATGTGTTACCATGTGCCGTAAATAAATAAAAATTAATTTCGAAAATTGCGATTTTTTGAGCCAAAAACTAATTTCTTGGGTGTAAAGTTAGCCCCGCCATTTTGTCCTTTTTAAACAAAAAACGTTGTGCTGCATTGTGCTAGACATGTGCTACTATGTGCCGTAAATAAATAAAGTCAATTTTGAAAACTGCGATTTTTAGAGCCAACACCATTTTTGGGTGTAAACTTGGCCCTGCCATTTTGTCTTTTTCAAGTAAAAAAAGGTTGTGCTGCATTGTGCTAGACATGTGCTGCTATGTGCCGTAAATAAAAAAAATCAACTTTGAAAGTTGCGATTTTTAGAGCCAAAAACCAATTTTGGGTGTAAAGTTAGCTCCGCAATTTTGTCATTTTCAAATAAAAAAGGTTGTGCTGCATTGTGCTAGACATGTGCTACCATGTGCCGTAAATAAAAAAAATGAATTTTGAAAATTGCGATTTTTAGAGCCAAAAATTAATTTTTTGGGTGTAAAGTTAGCCCCGCCATTTTGTCTTTTTCAAACAAAGAAGGTTGTGCTGCATTGTGCTAGACATGTGCTACCATGTGCCGTAAATAAAAAAAAATCAGTCTTTAAAATTGCAATTTTTTGAGCCAAAAACCTATTTTGGGTGTAAAGTTAGCCCTGCCATTTTGTCTTTTTAAAATACAAAGAGTTGTGCTGCATTGTGCTAGACATGTGCTACAATGTGTCGTAAATAAAAAAAATCAGTTTTGAAAATTGCGATTTTTAGAGCCAAAACCTATTTTGGGTGTAAAGTTAGCCCCGCCATTTTGTCTTTTTCAAACAAAAAAGACTGTGCTGCATTGTGCTAGACATGCGCTACCATGTGCCGTAAGTAAAAAAGATTTTTAGAGCTAAAAACTAATTTTGGCTCTAAAAATGGCTTTTAGCTCTAAAAATCGCAATTTTCAAAATTCGTTTTTTTTATTTACGGCACATGGTAGCACATGGCTAGCACAATGCAGCACAACGTTTTTTGTTTAAGAAGGACAAAATGGCGGGGCTAACTTTACACCCAAAATTGGTTTTTGGCTCAAAAAATTGCAACTTTCAAAATTGATTTTTTTATTTACGGCACATGGTAGCACATGTCTAGCACAGTGCAGCACAACCTTTTTTACTTGAAAAAGACAAAATGGCAGGGCTAAGTTTATACCCAAAATTGTTTTTGGCTCTAAAAATCGCAGTTTTCAAAATTGACTTTTTTTATTTACGGCACATGGTAGCACATGTCTAGCACAATGCAGCACAACCTTTTTTGTTTGAAAATGACAAAATGGCAGGGCTAAGTTTACGGACATCAACAAAGTTGATTTAAAAAGCAATACTGATTAGCAGCTATTGTTGACATTTGAAATTCTTCCTGACTTTTAAGATTAAACAATTAAAAGATGGTTCAACTGTGTTAGATTTAATTTTTTACAATAAATTGAACGCTATAGATATTTTCCAATTTAAATAATATTTTATTTAATTGTCACTTTTATTTGCCGCTGTTACAATTTTGGCGTGCTACTGGACTGCAGCCCAATTAGCCCATACGTAAATATGCTTTTGTAATATAGGGTAAAATATCTACAAATAATTTATTTTTACAATGAAATAAAATATTCTGGATATATTTTCGGGAAAATTTTGACCAGTTTGCCGACATTTTTGTTAGAGATAGAGAATTTATTATTAAATTGAGAGCTATTTGGAGTAATATTTTGTTTTTGATCATTTACATAATAACTGACAATGTGTAGCACAATTGATATTGAATATCAAAATCAATGGAATTAATGTTAAATTTTGATTGAATAAATCTTTGTAATTATGCAGAACAGTAAATAATTTACCATCTTGGAAAGTGGAAGTAGATTGTTATAATTTGTAAAATTCTAAAATATTTTATGTATTTGTTTGAAAATAATGTTGAAATAGTAGAGAGTATGCCCTATTCATTCATGGCTGAATGAAAAGGGTTTCTACTTTCTCAATTATTGAACAATAACCTAACTCAATGATCTGTAAGAAGAAATTACACTTAAGAAGAGTATTCTTTGAAACGTAATTGTATGAAATAACAAGAATTTTATTCTGTTGGGAATAAAGGATATGCCATCACATCAGGTATTGTGTTTGAATTCAGGATATTTAATTTACAAATATTTATTTATTTGTCAGGTGATTTTTCTTTTATAAAAACCCCTTTTGATTTTGTACGTCACAGATTTACAGTTATTTAATATTACGGTTATCTTCCTGTTTTTTTACGTACCCGTATCTGTACACTTTTTTATTTCAAAGGAGGTCCTATATACGTAATAATTGTCAATATTTAATAATAAGAATAATCCATAACTGATTGCAACATTCAGTTTTTACGCCATCTTCAGAACGAATACAATTAAATTCTTTATTTTTTGACTATTCATAGAGTAAAACTGAAATAAATGAATATAATCCTCGTTGGCTTGAATGACCGCCACCATTCTCAGTCTGAAGTGTGCGCAGGCGCGTTTTTATGTGTCATGGTCCATATCAGGAATGGCACTTCAATACGACTTTTAGATGTGTGGACTTGTCCTTTCAACTACGCACAAAAGTCCAAAGGATTCAAATCTGGGCTATTCGGAGGCCAGAATTCTTTTGATTACAAGATTCCCACAGAAATTTTATTTTCAATTTCCCTGACTTTCCCTAACATTTCTTGACATATTTCCAAAACATTCCCTGACTATCGATATATATATATATATATATATATATATATATATATATATATATATATATATATATATATATATATATATAAAGTCATGACTTTCCTTCGGGTAAATGTATGAATAATGATATATAGAAAGAAAATCCACCATCCCCAAAGCCGTCCTTACACCCCCTTTTTATTATCCTTTTTTATACATTTTTTATACATTTTTTAAATTTTTTTTTTATTAATACAAAAACATAAACTAAAACATAAAAGAATAGTCTAAGTATATGAGTAACTTATATAAATGATGAAATAAGGAATATTATTCCTTACGTTATTATAACGTAAAACTTAACTTACATATGACTTAAATATAAAAGTCATACGTACTTCTTTTCAAGTAAGCGCTTCTTATAATATAATTTTACAAGAGTTTCCCTGACTTATTTTGATTTTAACTAATTTTCCATGACTTTCGGTCTATTTTCACTACCTTCCCTGACTTTCCATTACTTTCCCTGATTTTCCAGGTCTGTGGGAACCCTGTATTAAACATGCCGACGTTGTCCGGTAACCAATTCTATTCTCCGATGTTGTAAAACCTTTGCTGAACTTCTTCAACTCATTGTACTGTGCAATGACGGATACTCGAAGAACCGAAGAATTTCTGTCACTGAACGCCCAGCGCAAACACTTGATTTTCGCGGCTATTCGGGTATTTGCACGTGATTTCAACATTGTGACTGTTTTAAGGTTATGATGGTTTAGTGCATGTGGGCAAATGGATTTGTACAAAGTAAAGATCACAACAATTCTTTTTCTATTGTTTAGATGCGCCACAACTAAGGTGTAGTGCTGTTGTTTTTGATGATGGGAGAATGATTACTGATAATAATTAAAGTGTGAGGTATAGTAATGTTGGAAATGAATTATCTCCCCCCGTCGGTTTCGAACTCACAATCTACCAGACAAAATTGGAGATGCTAACCACATGACCAACTCGGGGTCTCTCACAACAATTAATTCGTAAAAAACTTAAATTGGCTGACTTTCTCTAAGCATGGTTAGGGTTGCCAACCATACTTTATAAGAAAGTATTCTACTTTATTTTTCACAAACATACTTTATACTTGACTGTGATTACACTAAACCAAACTCTCCGATACGTAATTCCCAAACGATTTATTAAATATTAACATGGATGATTTAGTTATATTTTGAATCAATAATACTTAAAAAATCTCACAACTCATATTTGTGAGAAATAAGCCTCTCTTCCCACTTATTGTCCAATATACTATTCTTATTTACTTTCTGTTCCCACAACCCTAGCTTTCACTGAGAGTTTTTTCGAAATCTATGAAACGTTCATAGATAACAAAAATTGTTAGCATGATTGTGCTAAAAACAAAAAAAAAAATGTATTTAATGCAATAAAAGCTTAAATTTGAAAAATACTTTTTTTTCTGACAAATACTGGACTTTTTCGTATTTAAAAGATTATATACTTTATTTTTCTCAAAAAAAGTTGACAACCCTAAGCATGGTAAATATTTCATGTACTTTATCTGGCAATGGAATGTATCTCAGTTTGGTTAAAGGGCTTTTTAGACGGTCATATCAATTCTCAGTTCAGTTTCATTTTCCGTTCTCGTTTCATTTCAGTTCGGAAGAAGGTTTGTTTTTACACGGTCCGTTCAGTTCTCACTGTTCTCAGTTGTTTCAGTTCTTTGTATAATCTGAGTTGCCCTAAACAAAGTGTTTCATTTTAAAAGTCTTCAACTTATATTCAGTAGCGGCGCTAAGGCCTTCGGGGCCCTCCCGCAAGATTTTCGTAGGGGCCTTTTTTAGGGGTGAAAAAATGTTTGTAATCAGCAGAATGAGTCGGCAGGAAGGGAGAGCGGTAACAGAGGGGGCAAAAGGCAATAGACCGTTAGGTGAGCCTTGCGGGTAGCTAACGGTACACATTAAATATACATATACCATGATTCACGTAAATAAAATCTATCACGACCAATCTATTTATCCGACAAACTGATTAAAGTTGGGTTAATAAAACCTTTCAAAAAATATGTATGTTTAGGGTAATAAAACTTTTAAGTACTGAGACAAATAATTATATACTGTTTGATTTTTTTGGCAACTAAGAAAATTTTCAAAATTTTACATCTGGTGCATTGTTGTTTCACTTTTAAAATTCTAAATCTATCGTTTTTTTTATAGTTATGTATTGTTAATATTATTTTTATTGTTTTATGACCTACTGGCTGCAAATATCATATTTTACCAAAAACTTGTCAAACAAACTTTTTTAGTATCTATTATAGATATACTTATAAATAATAAAATCAGAAAGATAGGGAATTTTTATTCAAGGGTATAATAGTCCTTTGAAATTAGCCCATATGCTTGTCATGTGTTTTCTTCTTCAAAACTATAAAATTTGTAAGTGAAATGAATATTTCAACTGGTACACCCCATTGTAGCATTAATGCAATATTTTCATATGCAACTGTTAACTGAAACCGTATAAACACTGTTGGATGTCTCTAAATGACAACTTTCTTTATGTACGCCGCAATTACGTTTGTTCGAAGAACTGGAATCTGTTAGTAAGAGTTATTGGTTGTCTACATATTGTCCATGAAAAATAAAAAAATAATATGGATCGGTTAAAAAAGATTGAATTAGTAGTTAGAATACAATAAAATTAAAATCTATAAAGTCAGTACAGTTAACATAAAAAATTATTTTTTCCTGCTGTCTTGGGGGCCCTCAATATGCCCGGGGCCCACCCGCAACGCGGGCCCTGCGGGCCCTGCGGGCCCGCTATCGCCGTGACTGCTTATATTCTTATACTAGTTTAAAGGTGCTAATATAATAACTTATGGATGAAGACTATTTCACTGCAATAGCTTTAACTTTGGTGCTGAAGAAAGAGCGGAAGAAAAGAAGCTAGTGGGGTAAAGCTCGGCTTCTTAAAAGAAATTCATTGTCGCATATAAATTTAATGAAGGCACTTCGCTTAGAACCATGTGATTGGTTGAATTATTTACGAATGAATACGGATACGTATCTCTTATTCCTTCCTGATTTTCATCCTCGCCGTTCATGGTACTAACACTTGTTACAGTCGGCTGTTGGTCGCTGACGAACGAAAGGAGACCATAATACCATAGTGATCGTTTGTATACTTCCCCAGTTCCTGCTTCACTTCTTTCACTATCCCTAACTTTCTTATCTTCTTTGTTGTAAGTTGACCGTAGGCTATTTATTTTAGATTTTACCATAGCGATTTACCATCGTATCCTTTATATTTCTTTAATATAAGAGTGTAGGCAACTTCCCTAATATTTACATTGTGGTAACGTACATCTGTTTTATTCCATGAACATGGTAAGGTTCTATAAATTTTAATAAATTCGACAACAAAATCGTGATCCTTGTTGGACATAGCGACAGTTGCCTATATAAAATGTGCACTTTGTCAGATTTTCAAGAAAACTGTCGCGAACGAACGGATTGAGGCATGATGCGCTTGTTTACACATACGATTTCTAAGAACTGAAACGAAACAAATAGGTCTATCCATCCTGTCAGTTCTCAGTCTCCGTTTCAGTTCTCCTTTCCGATTTTGATTTTTACACGTAGGAAAAACTGACAGTTCGACTGAAACTGAAACTGAATTGAGAACTGATATGACTGTCTAAAAGGTCGTTAAGAATTTTTTTTTTATTAATTAAGTTACAATCTAGTCAATTTACACAGACTTACACTGATTAAAAAGTGATTAATTTTTGTATTACACCTTGGATCAAATGTTCCAAAAAACTAGAGTGAAACCATTTGTTTAATAAAACATTTGTTATTTACTATTGATAATAACAATAATCCGTTAACAATTTCTTTTCTACCTTAACTTCGTAGCGTCTTTCTGGTACATAACGTCCATAATAATGTTTTTGATATAATTATTATTTTTGTGGTAATAAGTAATATGAATGCGCTTCACAAAACAGTAAAAAGAATGCCGAGCAGAAAAGTATCAACTATCACTGTAATATAATGTTATTATATTCTTCGTTTCGCGATGATTTTTTTTCTCTTTTGTAGGCCTTCGTTGTTTTTAGTGGCGGCCACCCAAAATCATTTTCAACTGCTTGCTCTCCAGTTAAGATGGTGAGCGTTTAATAAAACTGAAAGAACATTCCAATGTGCCCAGCGATTGTATATACTTTAGTGATGTAGACTCAATAACAGTTAACAAGCAGGTAGATTTTTAACAGGTTAAACAGAAAAAAATTCGTAGAAATAATATTGAAAACTAGATAGTTGTTGCAAATAATTGATTCGATTGAATGTAGTAGCGAATTAGCGATGATAATATTATGATAATTCTCCATAATTTTTTCAATATTTTTATTAAAAAAAAAAAAAAAAACTGCTTCATGAAAATCCATATTAACAGTATGAAAACGTTTTCCTTGTCACTTTTCACTAAAAGCAAATATCTATACACGGAGAGAAAATTCCTGTGCTCATACTACAATCGAGGTGTAACAGGCGAACATATCCAATTTTTGTACGGTAAAATTATATAAATTATAGTTATATTATTGTAATTTTTATAATTTTACCGTACAAAAATTGGATATGTTCGCCTGTTACACGTCGATTGTAGTATGAGCAAAGTAATTTTTATAGGAATTTTCTCTCCGTGTAGTATGACCACGAGCCGAGTTTCGATTTTGAAACCATCCTCAGGTGAATATAATTAAGGGGTTCTTTAGGGTTGCAGAAAAGAAAATTCTATTTTTTTTCTTCTATATTTCTATTCTTTTATACTCCAAGAATCATCAGTTAAAATTTGGAAACGAAATATGAAACGGTCGCTAAGTTATATGTATGTATATATATGCAGTAAATTTTTGAACTGTCTTCTTGGATATACGTGTGTGTTTTTAATAAAGGATTAAAGTCCTTATTAAAATTTTTCGATGTACTGGAGTTTAACATTGGACCGCACGCATACAATTACATGAATGAAAGAGACAACGAACGTGTTAAAATTTCGGAAAAACACTGCACTGTAAAATCCAAGAAGGCGAGGACTGCTAAAAAACAAATAGTTGTTGAGAAGGAAGAACTATATGAGAAAACTTTCGGACTTCTGTAACTTGCGGACTAAACAAATGTAACCAATTTTTTGGATTTAATCGATTTTATGTAATAGAAAAAAATCTTTAAACGCGTTTTACTAAAAACTACATTTTTAGATCCGCTGTCATGCTGCGACTCGTAGCTCTTTATTAATTATAACGTATAAAGGCGGGTCGGAAGCGAATTTTTTTTAGACCCAAAAACTTAAAAAATTGACTCCCTTTAAATTTCAACCCTTTTACAAAAATAACAAAAAAAAGACGGGATTTTTCAATTTATTTTTCAAAAGCTTACAGTTTCTTATTTTTTTTCTGAACCTATGTAATTTTACGTTTAGGGACTCAGAAAATTTGTTTTGTTTTTCTAATAAAAACCCCGTTCGACTTTCTAATTTTTGACTACCCCTTGAAGCTGTGTGCTATCAACCGCAAAAGATTTTTTTGGAGCATCGACTTGACACTACGTATAAAATACATCGTCATCGGGAAAAAGGCAATAAAAATTTTTATTTGATAGTTAAACGAATGCTTAACAATGTATATAGGGTTTCAAATCGATTGAATATAAGGTTTCTTTAGAAAAATTTATTAAAAATGTGTCTTTTTTTAGCTTCTAACCCTAAATAACCCCTTAAATTTTTAAAAGATAAAAAATATAACTAAAGTTCATTCAGTTATGTATGAAATTGTTTATATAATCATAACTTTTGAAAATCCGAATACAGATGATGAAATTAAAAATCGATTCCTTAAAAAATTTCGTTTTAAGTACGAATTTTCCAGCTCATCCATTCTTGTATTCAAACTGTCAAAATATTTTCAGATAACTTCCGATGCAATCTGCGCGCTATAACTGCGAATTCTGAAGATTTCATTTCGTCGTGGGATTCGTGCGAAACAAATACGTATGAAATATAAATTCTGATGCAGTGTGCGAGGAACCTAGTGCATATTAAGTATAATATTGGATTGGATATTCCATAGTTATTATAATTATATATATATATATATATATATATATATATATATATATATATATATATATATATATATATATATATATATATATATATATATATATCCGATAATAAATGTAAATTCATGGATTTGAAATTATTAGGTACATAGTTGTATCTAGAAGTAAAATTGTGTCATAAAACCTTCCATTGCGTGAGGTGTAACAGTTTATTTGTTTAGCTTTTAATTAATTTAATCATAAAATCTACATATTTATTTTGTATTTCATAATATAACTTTCTAGATGTTAAAAGGAGTCTATATAATTTAATTTTTTAATAAAATAGGAACATCATTGTGTCTTAATACAATCATGTAAGGATGTTATTAAAACACTTCTTTCTAAACGAAAATATTTTCATTTGTTCATATAATTTTAAATAACGTATATAGGTACCTACTCAGAGCTTATAGATAATGAGAGTAATTTTAATTAATACTAAAAAGATAATTTAATAAGTATTTAAATAATGAAAGATAAAAATAAAATTTCGTCAATAAAAATGATATTTTTATATACATTGAAAATATTTGCAATAAAATGCTTTTTTCCTTTTTGAAAATAATGAAATTTTTTGTAAATATAATTTTTAATTTATTTGTTGTAATTACAATACACAGGTTACTGAGCCAGGTTCCTGATTTATCGACTTAAGAAAAAATAAAATAACATTAAAAGAAATTATCTTCGATCGATAAATAATAAAATTAAATTTAAAAAAAAAGTACTTAAATTGATCTAAGAATATATTTTAGAAAAATAAGATTTTAACTCTTTACTTAACATCAAAGTGGGCCGCCAGCAGTGGCGGATTTACCAGCAGGCTGGCTAAGCTGGAGTTTAGGGCGGCAAAATGAAGAATTTGTTTTTTTTTTGCTCGTCACTTACGTTTTTTAAGAAGGGCGGCCGATTTTAGAGGCGGCCAATTTGGCAAAAAGGGCGGCAAAAATTTTTTTTAGCTTTTCAGGGGCGGAATTTTTCACTGAGCCTAGAGCGGCACTTAGGGTGAATCCGTCACTGGCCGCCAGTATCGTATAACATCGTATTAAATGGGATCCACTAAACATTGTTTTACACATATAAGACTTACATTTGTCTTTAAGCTCCTATTAGTCCTGCTCCAATTATTTCACATCTCTGGGAGTGTGCATGTTTAACTGTCTGGGAGAGTAAGTAGTGTGTATAGCTCCGGTATTTGTTACGAATATTCGACTTAATTCGGAAAATTTGGCAATGTAATAAGATCAATTAACAATACACCACAAATCCAATTTTACGTAGTGGTCGGTACAAATTTAAGGGGAAGTACGTAAAATCGGAAGATCAGGGGCGTCGGTAAACTTTTGTTTCGGGGGTTGGTAAACATTATTTATCTGAACTTATTTAAAACAATCTTAAGAGGCAATTTACACCTAAAATTCGGTTCTGTAGACAAAGGAAATCAAATGTTATACTAATGAATATGAGTGACGACTTTTAGAAAACTGTCGAAAAATCAACTTCACTATCGCATTCATCAGCTTAAAAGACGCCAAATAGCGGAAGCTGACAAAAATTCTAGAATATTCTACTCGTGAACTAGCAAAGATACCAAAAAATAAACTTTACTATTGAATTGGGCACTAAAAATTAGATTAAGCAGCGCATTTTGACAAAAATTCTAGAATGTTCTATTCGTCAGCTAACAAAGATATCGAAAAATCAATTGCACCATTTAATTGGTCATCAAATAAAAGACGGAATAGCACATTTTGATAAATGTTCTAGAATATTCTATTTGTCAAATAGCAAAAATTGTTTGTCAAAATCGGACATTTGGTTTACATTAGTTTAATTTCGGTTGGACAATTAAGTGGTGGAATAGATTTTCCAATATCTTTGTTAGTTGACAAATAGAATATTCTAGAACATTTCTCAAAATGTGTTATTTGGTCTCTTTTTTGGTAGCCAATACAATGGCGACGTCTGTTTTTGAATATATTTGCTAGTTAACGAATAGAATATTCCAGAACATTTGTCAAAATGTGTAATTTGACCTCTTTTTTAATGGACAATTAAATGGTACAATTGATTTTTCAATATCTTTGCTAGTTGACAAATAGAACATTCTAGAATTTTTGTCAAACTGCGCTGTTTAATCTCTTTTTTAATAACCAATTCAACGATGAAGTCTGTATTTTAATATCTCTGCTAGTTGACGATTAGAATATTCTAGAATTTTACGTTACTCATTTTGCATTTGCATTTTGTATACAGAATATGTGCATATATATCTGCAGTGAAATTTTAAAATTTTTAAAGGCTACGAGACCCTCAACCAATATTACCTACGGCCCTGACTCTGGCTTGGTACATAAATTTTCACCAACACAGACAAACAACAACATATCTGTGAGAGGAGAACCCCACTTAATCGCTGACGTCACTACGTAAAATCGGAGTACGTACCATTGGATGGCCACTGTAGTATCTACATTGGCTTTTAGAATGTTACTGACTATGGCCCATGGTTTCATCCGCGTAAAATTATCTAAATTATGGGTTAAATCATTTTGAAATTCTGTAAAAAATCGCTTATTTTATAGAATAGTGCTTCGTTTTGCTCAGTAAACGAACACTAAAGTAATCATAGAAGTGCCTAAATTTTGGGTCCTTTTTGAGATTTCGAGACCTTAGAGGACAATTTTAACTGATCTATAGTATATAAAATTATAAAACCTTATGAGACGACGACATTTTACGTTAATTTGCTCCAGGATATCAATATATTTAAACAAAATTTGGTAAAAATTTGTCCAATTGAGGAGCTGGGTGGAAAAAGGGCGTAAGTACAGACATATCATTTCGAGAAAAGATCATTTCAAGGTTTGGGTGTGAAGCTGAAGACAGAAAAACTGGTAATTGTCGTGTTATACAATCGGTAGCACTAATAATACACTTTGCATTAAGATTAAAGAAACAGTGAATATCGGTTGCCATTACATATTTTTTCGAATTTTTTCGAAGCATGACTTACGCCCTTTTTGCAGATAAAATTTTGATTAAACAAAAAAATAAGTTATTTTTCCTTTTTTTGAAATTCTAATTAAACTTTGACAGCACCTTTATTAAATTCTAAACCAAAACATTTGATTCCAGTTAATTTCATGTATACTTATGAATACTTATACAGTGTCCGCCTGAAAGTTGGTTATATGTGAAAAACTTTCCTATATCAAATTTCTCAGAAAATTTTATTCTTGATAAAAGTTAGTACTTGGTCTTAAGCTAAAAAAGCACCGACAGAAACTTGCATATATCTGGTTGTATCATGAGTGGACTTAAAAATGTAAATATGGCTTAAGAGTAAAGTACTATAATTAATGAAAATTGAAGAAAATATAATTTGGAAAAGTTGTTTAGAAGTGAAAGTTAATTCAAATTACAGAATCTCAGCTAACTGCCCCAAAAAATAAATTTAGTCTTTTTCTTTCGTTTTTTCTGTGTCACACTGTATGGCATAGGGCCAGAAACACCTTTTAAAGGCTATTATATATGAGGTACTGTAAAAATTTATTCTTAGTTGTGAGTTACTAATTAGAAATTTAATTTTATGCAAAAATGGCATATACGCTTCAAATTATTACCGTAGCGTAGGGGCATTAATTGATTTCCAATCGCCGTAAATTTTTTTTTATAAGTAGACACTCTAAAGGATTAGAAATACAATCTACCGAAAAAGGCATAAAGTGACTTACGCCCTTTTTCCACCCAGCTCTTCAATTGTTTATTTTCGGCACTTTTTAGGGCTTCGAGCCCCAATTATTGTTGACAACTTTTAACTGAGGTTAACACCATTTAAGGTGAAAAAAACGGAGGATCCTGGGATCACATAAAATAAATATTATTCAAAATAAAAAGATTTCTAAATGCTCATCAAAAATTAGTATTGGTAACATAAAAATCAAATGTTTATTGGGGTTATGACTTTTGAATAAATTGTTTTTTCAATACCGCGGCTCAGTATACATAATGTTTTTGACCTTAGAGAAAACTTTTTAAATAATCACTGTTTCTGTCGCTGCGAAATTGATTTATTGTGCAAATCCATTCTTTTTTTATACATTAAGGCGTAATCTGTGTATTTATATCTTCAGATTTTAACCCCACTTTTCTACGAAGCCCGTACCTTTTATGTGCTACCGCTGCTGGTATTCCAAAATTATATTCAAGCCATGTTTTCCGGCAGGGCCATTCTTCTTGCAAACTCATTCATTTTTACAGTTTGCCATTCTTTGTAAATTGATTCTTGGTCCAGTCAATGTCAATGGTGGAGGCTCCTATTATGTGAGCACGTGCTGCAGCTGCCCTTAGGTAAATCTGGCTCTGGAAAGGACATTTTGATACGCCTACATTTGGTATCAGTTTTTCTAGTTCAATCATAGTAAATTGATTGTGCTAATTTGTGGATGAAAAATATTGTAGAACTGCATTCTTATTACAAAAATTGCGGTGAAAAGTTACGTCACTTTTCATAGTAAATGATGACAGTGAAAATGAATTATATGGGAAATTTTATTTTGTTTAGTTTTGAAAATATAGTGTAACCGAACTGTTATATATTTACATACCTGCCTATGTTAAGTTTGTATTGGTGGTATTATATGTATATGTTACAGTCAAAACTCTTAACCGGCCAAAATTACTTTTTTAGTCAGTAAAAAAGTAATTTTGGCCGGTTAAAAGTAGTTTTCATTGTAAGCTACGATCAATATCACTTTTTACTGAAATTTCAGTCAAAACTATATTTACCTAATAGTATCGGTTAAAAATATCGGTTAATTAGTCAGTACTATTTTAAAGTTAATATAGCAGTGTTGTCGATTGACAGCAAATTTCCCAATTTCAGGGAATTCAAACTATTATCAGGAAAATTTTGAGAACTGTCTAGCTTTTACTCGCGGTTTCGCTCAAGCAGTATCTTTATGGCATTACTTTATGCATCTTTTATGCAGTAGGGGGGAGACTTAATGAATGGGACATTTTTTTTAAAAATCGTCTTAACTTCAAAACCAAGTAATCAAATATTTTAATTCTTGCGGCATAAGATACTTCAAATATTACTTTATATTTTAAAATAAAAAAAATTTTAATCTTTTTAAATAATAGTAAATTTTTTTGTTTGAAAAAAATTAGATTTTTGTTCCATTCAGTAATTCCATTCTCATTGAATAGGACAAGAACAATATTGAACGGGACATATGTAATACAATGTGAAATTTATGCGGTTTACACAGGTTAGTAAAAATATGGAAATGGTCAAAAATCTCAGCGGGAAAGCATTTTTGGGATAAATGATAAGGACAAAAGTCTCAGCATTTTTCACGGCGCATCCAATGGTGACCTTGACTTTGAGGTCAAGTTCAAAATTCAGGGTCATATTCATAATGTGCCATTCAATATTCCTTGTCAAGTAACAAGTTAAAGTCAAGAAGTAAAAAGTACATAACCTCAATGCGCAAACAATACTTATTTATTGATAGTCTATACTAAGCAGTTTAATAATCATTTAATACAATTAATCTAAGCATAATAGTTACCTAATTTTTGTTGAAACAAACGGAAAATCTTTAACACATATATCGCACATAAAAATAGTTATATAAAAGACACCTAATGACTGTAAAGCAAATTTCCACTAACGGTTTCTTTTTAGCTAAAACTCATTTGTCCCATTCAATAATCGTCCCATTCATTAAGTCTCTCTCCTATCTGTCATTTTGAAAAATAGAGTACTACTTCAATACTAGTACTCGACCGTCACTATTAAATTTTAATTTATATCTGATATAAATTTAAGAAAATATTTTTAGCTTTACTGTTTACTGTTTTTCATTTCACCTCAATTTCATTTTAAGAACCTTTTCTAACAGTGCCCATACAATGTGGAACATGAAACAATTTTTATCCAAATTTTTCAATATGAAAAATTATGAAAAAATTTTTTTGCTTCATACTAATTGAAATCTACATCAAAAATTCATGTTCATAGATTGAGAGATGTAAGAATTTTGGTGGTGTGACAGACAGACATAACGAAATTATAGGGGCTCCGAATTTTTTCTTCGGTACCCTAAAGACTCATAAAAATTACCATCTTCAATTGTAGTACCTTCCATCACATTGGAATTTTGATACAGTTTATGTTTCCCTGTGTATGTATGTACGAATTTTACGGTGTTAAAAGTATTAACTAAATACTCCAGGTAAAAAGTACTCACTTTTGACTGAAAATCTATCAAAACCAGTGTTGGTATTTTTTGAAAATGAAAATCACTTTATCAGACTTACCAAAATTTCTTGTAGTACTCGGAAAATGTTAAAACGAACACCAAAAGCAGATTCTAATAACAATATCTTTCAAAATTTACCGTTGACGAGCAAAAAATACAATTCCAAACGACCGTAAAATTATTTAGTTTTTTACTTTTCAAAAAAAAAAATTAATCACCAAAAATTATTATACTTTTACGTACCCTAATTAACATGTTCACTACCACTATGAAACACCTATAAACAACAAGTCAAAACCTGAGATCACGCGTCACAAATCAAAGGTTTAGTTTCCAATATCCAATAGACCACTGTTTAATATTAATGGAATTGCTATAAACTTCGATGAGAAATTATACAATGACAATGCCTATGCAATCGTCCCAAATATGAGTGGTTGGTCTGTTAGAAAAAACTAATGACTCAAAAACTATGAGCCGTGTGGTAGCGAACGTGTTAAAACTCTATGTTACATGGTAAAATTCGTAAAATTATGTCAAACGTAGTATAATTATGTTACAAATGCCAACACTAGTCAGCACTGCTGCTAACTAATAATAATTTTCAGTGAAAAGTATATAATACTAATCGTAGCCTGTACCCAAAACCACTTTTGACTGATCTTGTCCATCGTAAGTAGGCTTTTAATCGATTTTTAATAGATTTGCGCGTTACTTTATGGTACTCCATATTTGATATTAGTAAATAAAAACACTTTACTTTGCAAAATACCACTTTATATCAAGTGGTAGGGGAGAGGTGTGTCAGTAGTAACAAAAAAATATACAGGTTAGTAACTTTGTATTTATTAATCACAGGGAATTAAATTTTTGGCACAAGATACGGACGTCTTTCAGGTTTTGAATGAGCTGCACAAAAATATTCTATGTTGGCTTATAACTGAAATAACTGCATTTATGTGGACCAAAGTGTAATGTTACAATCGTCACCGTCAGAGGACCAATTGTTACAGGGTTTAGGTTCAATTGTAACACTGATTATTTAGTGGAATATACATGTTAGTTATTATAATTAATTTGGTTTCCAAAATTCTTCCTTACATATTGAGTGAGTAAGGTGACAAATACCACAGTCTGTGGCAACAGGCCTGATTTTTTTTTCCTTCTATTACTCTTCTAACGACATTCAGGTATACATTATCGAATACGGTTCCTATCCTAGTTTTGGTTTTGCTTTATATAGCATTTTTTTTATTTGCAAAATAGCGTGAATTAGATTAAGGACTGATCCAACAGGCAAAACTAATCGTGGTAGCTTTGAATCTAACGATAACCGTAACCGAAAATCGATATAAAAAACAAACGGATTTTGCCAAAGTGTAAACATTAATGGAAGGTATATTTCTTTTCTTTTTTTAAATTATTGATCGAAACCGTTTACCTTCATCATTCGATTCATACCTGAAATATAAAGTTTAATTTTGTTTAACATAAATTTTTAACACAATACAAAACATTATTTAGAAAAATAATAATGTAAACTAAAAAAGATTTTAATAGCCATAGAATTTAAAATTAATCCTCAAAAATTAGAATTCTGAAAAACCGTAGTTTTTAAACTTTATTTAAAAGCCTATACTCACTCTCGGCTCTATGTACACAGTTCCTTAAATTTAAAATACTAAAAAGAAAAATTGTGGATATATAAAACTACTGGAATATCAGTTGTAACATGTTACAATTGACACTACTGAATTTGTTACAATTGTTGCAGTGCTGTTTAATTTTATAAAAAAAATTCATAAAGTTTTAACTATGATTAAAAAAGCGAAATTACCTATTTGATAATATTATTTGTTTGCTTGTGTTTTCAATAAAATCATTTTACTTCCAAGTGATGGGGTATTTACTGTAAAAATCAAAAAATTGTCAACCAACTCAAACTTTACAATTAGCTTATATAAACACATTTGACATTGCTGAGAGAAAACCGCCACATGGTATTAACTGAAAGTTTTGTCAGTAAAGCACAACTTCAGGAGCCACCTTATGATATGCAATAAACCTCAATAGGATTGATAGATGTCTCGCAAATTTCAAAGTTACAATTGACCCACTGTTACTACTGACACACCTCTCCCCTATTTTGCAAAGTAAAGTGTTTTATTTACTAATAGTTTTCATCGGTTAAGAGTTTTGACTGTAACATGTACACATACATGCATATATGCTTTTTTTGAAATTCTAGGAATTACTTCTTCAGACCTGTATGCAATCGGCGCAGTGCGGCATGGGGTGGCGCAACATAGTAATACATTTAATGATGAGTTCTGTCAAGGAGACGGCACATACTATGTGAATTGTTAAAGGAAAAAATAGAGTATCTTTTTTTATCCATATTCTACTTACTACCTTATACTACTTATGTCCAATTATTCACTTCTTATACACATAAGACACATACCTATATAGTGCTGTTGTGTCCACTCAAAAGGTTAATGTAATTTCCCTGTAGGCACCACCCACACATTCACATATTTTATTTGTTTCTGGTTTCGATTCCCATGCCAGTCGGCCGGTTGGCTCTCTTGTTTGTCGCATTATATAGCCTCTTTGAAATATATCTGTATACATATTTGTGGGTACATTGTTCGTGTATATGTATTTAAATCAAACTTACCTAGCTGCTTATAAACCATACACTATTAATTTGTAGGGTTCCATACCTTAAAAGGAAAAACGGAACGCTTATAAGATCGCTCCTGTGTCCGTATGTCTGCACGTATATCTAGGGTCGTTGAGAGAAATGACGGGCTTCGGGGACAAAAAATTTTTCAGACATTCTTCCTTAAAAGCCTAAATTCCCGGCCCTCCCGGCGACTTTGGGTACCCTTCGTGCATCCGGCTGCCCTCCACTTACCGACCCTGCATATGTCGCCAAAGTCGGCGAGAAAAATGACTGACCCCCGAACACAACAAAAAATTTTCAAACATTTTTTCCCAAAAATACATTTTACGATCCAAAAAAAGGTCGTCTCCCTTTCTCCGAGTCTCTAATCGAGACTACGGACCCCGTTTTTAGACCTGGGTCCCCGGGCGATTGCCCCACCTGCCCCACCCTCTCGCCGGCCCTGTATGTCGCCAGTTTACGATTTAAAAATAATTATTTTGGATTATAATGGGTAGGGGTTAGTTTGATCCAAGAAAAAGTTTAATTAATACATTGTATGAGGTATCATTTGAAAGAGATACATACCTTTAGGCCCGATCCGCACTATCGCTCCATTCTCGGTACAATATCGTTACGCTCCCGATGCGGTCAAATATTCTTACAGAAGAAACAATGAGTGTATTCACATCATCGTTCTGATACCGCTCCGATATCAGTTGCGGTACGCTCCCACTCCAATATCGCTCCAATACTAATACCACTCACATAATATTTTATCGGAGCGGATCAATATCGATAGTGTGAAAACCTTTTTGATTCCACTCCGCTCCGGTAGCATTTAGTTGTTATGGAAAGATATTTGTATCGAACTGACACCGAACTGGGAGCGTACCGAGAGTGGTATTATAATGTGAACGGAAAACGAATAGGTACCAACATGATATCAGCACTGTAATGTGAATACAACAAGATTATATCGGAGCCAGACCGGATCGGGAGCGTACCGATATCGGCATTAGTGTGGATTGGGCCTTAAAGTTTCTAAAAATATTTTTTTAATAATTTTTGTTCCAGTAGTCTTAATGACACAGCTTAAAATTTACTAGAAATGGCCGCCCCCTTTTCTTGTTCTTCTAAATTTAAAAAATTAAAATTTTGATTTTAGTAGGATAAGTGTAGAATAGTTGCTGGAAAAAATATTTTAAATAACAAACGGAAATTGCCTAGAGTAATAGGCAATTACTCTAGGATAGGCAACGTATTTAGTAATGTTTCAGTGTCAATGTGGGGAAATTCATATATTTTTCAATTATCACAAATTCTAATAAGATTTAAATTCACATAAATAAAAAAAAAAGTTTCATTTAGTTTATTGACTTCTCACTGTATGGAATCCTAATTGTGCGAGCCGGTCTCGCTCATGGACGATTTTTTTTTAAATAATGAAATAAATTCAATTTTATTTGAGATATTTCATAGAAATTTTTTTTGGTACTTATATATTCATTTTTCATGCTAATGAGTGGTGATTAATCCATAAGGTATCTAAATTCGTGATCTTTTAAACACGTAATATTCTTTTGATTATTATCAAATTGTTTATTTTTTATTGTTGTTAATTCCTGTAAAGTCCAATTATTAATTATATAAGAATTTATTATATAACTAGGCGAAAATGTGTTAAATTGTAGTCCCATTAATAGTGGTTATGATAATATGTAATATTATGTAACTGCTACGTTTTCACAGGAATAAATTGCAATTAATGGAGTTCGTAGGTAGGGTCGCTAACCGTCCCAGCGAAGGTAATATTACTATTACAAACTTTTAACTAGTTTTTGATAATTTTCTTTTAATATTGTTTAAGTAATTAACGTGAAAAGTAAACGATTCCTTTTATGTTACTATTGTGGTTACCTAGATCAGGCTTGCGTCAACTACGGTTCAACCCACTGTTTACTTTTAATTCGGCACGCGAGTTAATATTATTTTTTTAAATTTAAGGAGAGATTCGCTAAAAAACATCAAAAATCGACCTTTTATTATTATTATTTTATTTTTATACAAATATTTTATTAAAAAACTAAGTATAGTATATTGTGCAATAAGTGCGGGAAATTGTCGATTGCCCACGAAAGCGAAGTTGAACGCACGAACGTAGTGAGTGCGCTCATTCGCTTGAGTGGGGCAATCGACAATTCCGCACGAGTTGCACATACTATTTTTTATTACGAATTTGACATACTTTTTTCTATTATTATCACTGTTTTTGACATTTTTATTACTTTTTAAAATAATATTTTTAAGTGTTCGTCTTTTTTTTCTGAATTAATTATCGTTTAAATTACTTTGTTGGTGGTTTCTATAGAAATAATTATGAAATATTTATTAAATGAAAAATTCACAGGCGGCTTTGCGTGTTTTGTTTAAATTTTGCGTGTTTTATTGTCAATTTGCGTGTGGAAAGTTACTTTCCACACGCATAAAAGTATGCGGGAAGAGTACAGTGGGCAAACAGCTATTTTGCGTACAGAAATGTGTGCGCCAAGTTAGTACTTCTCTCGCATGAGTAATAAAAAATATATAACATTGTTTCTACATATCTTGAGATTACAAAAAAACTTTTTTTCTTTAAATTCAAAAATTAGCTGAGTATAAATGGCTTTGAAGTCGACACTGAGAGATTTTTCCACCTTGATGGTTCATTGTATCCTGAACTCCCTAGTGAACCAAAATCAAGAAATCAAGAATTTTCTGAAAATATACATATACAGTTATGGCACTAACTAGGATCTAAGAAAAAAATCAGCGAGAAATTGCATTTTGAAAATAAATTTTCAAAAATCACCTCTTTTTCCCGATTATAAACAGCCGCTATTTTGAAAATGTATTACGGAACCAAAAGATCCTAGTTCCTGCTAAAATGAAGGTATCGAGGAATAATATGCATTTTGATTTATGTAGATATCTCAAATACTTTTTTAGATACATAAGGAACCATGTCGAAAAACGTATTTTCCAAAGAAAGCATTTCAAGTTTTTTATTTAAATAGAATTATAGTAAAGTGAAACCTGCTATTTTTACAAAATTTGATTAAAACGTTGGAAGTCCAAAAATCTTGGATGAGTTCTTCAGCCAAACACACCCGATGCCAGGAACCTTAAAAAAATGTGTTTTTTGCAAAAATTTGCCAAAATCCAAAAATTTTAGAAAATTTTTCTACACCATAACAAAGATTGGAAAAAGTTACATAAGATACGGTTTTGGATTACTATTCTATGTAAACAGGTTTCCGAGAAAAACTGATTTTTGAAAACGAAAATTCGCTATACTATGCAGGATGCTGCGACAGAGGTATTTATAAAATTAATGAATGCCTACAAGAAACTAAAGGAAATTCCAAAATCAAATGTCGGTTACATTGTAAAATTTTCTAATGTTTATTTCTTTTTTTATTTAAATTTTTAAAACATACTTCAAAGAAATAATGATTAAATATATACTTATAACTGTGTACCTATATACAGGATGTTTCAAGCAACTAAGAACATATCAGTTTTAATATATAAAGGATTATGATCACGGGTGTTTTATTTTATTATTATTATTTTTATTAGATATTTATCAAAAACTAAAATAATAATGCCTCAACATAATGTTTAAAAATATTTACAAGCTAATAGCAATAGCAGTAAAATTAAAATACTTAATTGTAAACAAATCTTGGTAAAAAATTGAATATTATTTTATTGTAAGATTATGTTCCTTGGTTTCCAAATTTGTCATAGCCATAAAAAAAATGTACACTCTGATCTCAATAATTTTTTCGCATGTTAAAATTTGTACCTACTTACTGCTCTGAAACAGACTGTATATAGATATCGTTATGTAGTTTTTAGCAAAAATACATTGTACCTACATGTAGGTACACACTTAATTGTGGCGCCATAATACTTATGAGTAATAATTCTGCCCCCCAAAGATCGATAACGAATTTCACATAATACAATATACATATAATAATTATTATTATGTAACAGTGTTAAAAATTTTCTTTGTATAATTTAACTAATAAAATTGTCATGTGTGGTGCCTGTGAAGTGCCTCTTTACAGTGATTTGTCTCATTTTAAATTTAACAAATGTCCGTCCTCCTATTAAATTTCATAGAATCATACAAATAGGGTAAATACCCCTGTCGCAGCATCCTGCATAACATAGCGAATTTCCGTTTATAAAAATTAGTTTTTCTCGGAAACTAGTTGACATAGAATAATAGTTTAAAGACCTTTTTTATGTAATATTTTCTCCTCTTTTAAATGATGTAAAAAAATTTGGCAAAAATTTTTGAATAAGTGGAAATTTTGGCAAAAAACTAATTTTTTGCAAGAACAAAAACCATGTTCCTGGCATCCGTCGTGTCTGGCTGAAGAACTCATCCAAGATTTTTGGACTTCCAACGTTGTCACCAAATTTCATAAACCTAGGACATTTCGTTCGAGAGTTATGGTGCTGATACATATATACATACATACATACATATATATATATATATATATATATATATATATATATATATATATATATATATATATATATATATATATATATAAATTTCAGTGAATATTATTTTCGGTTTCTAGGGACCTCAAAACAAATTTCTGCCATAGTCCCGGGCTCAAGTCGCGTCATGACACCTACTGTAATAGCTGAATTTCGAGAATTCTTTCTGGAAATTCGCTAAAACCCCCTTTGTGGAACGGTATCTAATTATGCACATTTACATATATTAATGAAGATATTTCTGAAAGAAACGTCTGATAACAAAAATTATTATTAATAGAATGATTGTTTTTCAATTTAAATTCACCTCGCATTTAAAGTTTCCTTACTTAATTAAAGAAATAAATATGTAAATGTCAAAACTGTTCCAATATTAGATACCGTTCCATAAAGGGGGCTTTTACCCTACCTATAAAAAAATATATTTTTTTTCACTTCCGGGATTAAAATACATAATTTAGTCCCTCATAATATGGAGTAAGGTGATACTTTTAGTCTCAAGGGACTAAAAATATTTTTGGTCCCGCTTTTAAGCCAATCAACAAGCCGAATTTACAGAGCATCACCAATCAGCATGCGAAATTTAACTTAAATTAAATAGCGTTACTGTAATTTAAAGTAATAAGTAAATTCAAATTTGTAGATAATTTGTAGATTATATCGTATTGTACAATTTGACTAATACATCCAAAGTATATTTGATGTAATATAATTTTTTTCAATTTTATACATTTAAATAAATATTTTCTTAACTTTTATACTTAGGTAATTTGGAATTATTCGAAATTGCAAAAAGTAATATATACGCCACAGGACTAGCTTTTTTCTGATTCCTCGCATGGATTGATACCCTCGACCCATTACAGGGTTTCTGGCAACAAAATTCATGCTCCGGATTAAAAATCACATTTTAGTCCTTTGATGTATAATATACCTAATATTTTGGCATGTATTTACTAAAAATGTTCTACTGAAATACTCTGTCTGAATTCCTAGAATGTGTAAATACAGCTTTATTTCAGGGGTTATACTATTATGAATTTGCATCGGGGAAAAATAGGTGGGCGCAGGACAACTGCACTCGGGACCCAAAAATAATCCTGCAATAAATTTTTATGACTTAAATTTCATGGACAACTGCACTCGTTTTAGAAAATAAGAATAAGGGAAGTGTGTACCCCCTCTTAAATACATTAAATATGTATGTATTAAAAAATACGACGTGTGTAATTCGGTTTAATATGAGTTTAATACATAATTTTTAGATGAATAGTAGGTAAGTTAAACAAAAAAAAAAAAAAAAAAAAAAAAAACATTTCATTTTTAGTTGATTTGGCCTTTTAGCGAATTTCCAGAATGGAATTCAGCTATTACAGCCACTGTCATGACGCGACTTGAGCCCGCGACTATGGCAGAAATTTGTTTTGAGGTATATATATACATATATATATATATATATATATATATATATATATATATGTATATATATATATATACGTATATATATATATATATATATATATATATATATATATATATATATATATATATATATATATATATATACGTATATATGTGTTCGCGCGATAACTCTCGAACAAAGTATCCAATATTTATGAAATTTGGTGAAACCATTGGGAGTCTCAAACCCCTGGATGAGTACTTCAGCCAGATACGTCGGATGCCAGGAACATGGTTTTTGTTCTTGCAAAAAACTAGTTTTTTGCCAAAATTTCCACTTATTCAAAAATTTTTGCGAAATTTTTTTACACCATTTAAAAGAGGAGAAAAAGTTACATAAAAAGAGTGTTTAAACTATTATTCTATGTCGACTAGTTTCCGAGAAAAACTAATTTTTATAACCGGAAATTCGCTATGTTATGCAGGATGCTGCGACAGGGGTATTTGTATTATTTTTGAATAAATTTGTGTTTATATATAGCGAAATTTTCTTGCCTTGCAATTTAGCGAGAAAAACTGTCAACTAGCAAAAATACGACAACGCAGCTGCTAATAAGCAGCTCTTTTCCCGGACCTCTACCGACCGCTACAGGCCCCCTTTTCCATCTCGAGTCCCGGGGCTACAATCCCAGCTACCTCACCCTCTCGTCGGGCTTGGCTGTATGAAACAGTACAATTAATTTTCAATTTCAAATGTTATCGAGTGCCTGTGAAACATTATTAATGTATGACGAACTTTTGTTCATATATTATACATACACCAAAATATATACATATATGTATACCAAATTTTCAAACACTATGTGAATTTTAATTAACATAATGAATTAGTCATACATGCCAAAGTAAATCCAGTGTTCAAGTATCAGCTAAAGCTGAACATTGGTGTATGTACAAATGCGAACAAAAGTTCGTTATACATTAATAACGTTTCACAGGCACTCGATAACATTTGAAATTGAAAATATAACTGCGTCTCGCATTAAAGAGAGGATGTGTTTGATTGATTGTCGGACTGGAGTGGCACTCGAACAAGCGGTTCGGTAGTCTAATTGGTAAGGCGCTTGGCTAAGAACCAAGAGATCCGGGTTCGAGTCCCAGCCGATCCAGTTTGACAAACACTATGTGAATTTTAATTAGTACAATTAATAATTACCACTATATCCGACTGCCAGTATAATTTTGTGGTACACTTTACGGAAAAACTATAAGACCTTTGGGTTTGGGCATTAGCATAGTAATTTAAATACATGTCTAGATGTGTTATCTAATATTAAAATCAAATTATAGAGAATAATTAAAAAAATATTAACTTTAAAAATTACATACTACTAACGCCATCTATGATTTAAGATGTACAACTGCAAGAGTAAACCTCTTTGGCATAAACTAAACGAAGTAGTATCTAGAACCGTAAAATTTTATTAAAAAAAGAACTGACACAGTCACAGAATAACCTAGAAAACCGAATGTCACATTTCGTGTACTTGAAAAACGCCAGTTTTAAATTTTTTATTCACTTTGGTGTATTGTACCGCGTCAAGAGTGTATTCCTTATAATTTGTGGTGTATTATTGATGTAACAAATTGAAGACTTGAAGTGATTAGAAATCAACATTCGGTAAGTTTCTATGACAGAAACGTAGGTAATAAAATTTATATTTTATATAGTACTTAGTGAAAACGACTCATATATGTTAAAATGTAAAAAAAAAGAAGAAATGCGTATGAGAAATTTAAAGTGAAATAAAAACACGTTAAAAATGATTTTTTGTGTAAAATAAAATTATTTATAAAAACCCCACCAATATTAATAATATAGGTATTGATCTACAAAAAAAAAAAAAAAAAAAATATAAGAAATATTTAACTAGGCTTAAAAAATCTCGCGAGCCCCTATAAAGCTGCGCTTTTTGCTAGTTATATAAAAAGTTCCTTCCCAGGGCTCCCACCATAAATGGTTTTTGTATCACAATAGTTAATTATAAATGTAGCTTAATAATTTTGATTATTTTATAGAAAAGATATCATGAAAAGCATGATCATGAAAAACATGAAAATAGTCAGGCTAATAAATGCCATAAATAATTCCATAAACTTTTTAAAATTTAACTTGTTAGATCGAAGTCTAACTTCGTGGGGCCTTAAATATGTGTTTTGGTGTTACTTTTACTGCCTATATTTCGGTTGCCGTATATACGAAGACTTTCTGCAAAAAAGTTATACCACGGCCTAATTGCAAACAGCCATGTATTAATTATTATTATTTTTTTTTTTAAATAAAAGTATTATATTGCAAAAATTTACAAGCGTATTTGATTTGTGCACATAGAACTACAATAATATTTTTTATTAATAAACAATGTCAAGGTCAAGTTTAAACCGCCCATCCATCTGCTCTATGAATAATCAAGCGTTGTCAGCCACTGACCATGGTTCAGAATTTTGATCTCCATTCATTGTCAAATGTACTATGTACTAAGTAGTCACACATAGGACTAATCAGTAAATACTCGCTCATTACTCCCATACATATGGAATATACAAATATAATACATATTTTCTCATTTGGAATAAAAAAAAAGATAAAAAAGATTATATACAGTAAAACTTCTCAATAAACCTTGAGGCAACATATTATGTATATTATATTTTTTAGGAATACCAGTTTAGCACTCGCACTCGGGTATCATATTCTTTACCGTCACACTTCATTTCACTCCTTCTGAATAATGTCAGTGATTAAAACGAAAAATACTCTCCAATTTCTGTTGTTTAATATGTACATGTAGAATTTGATTTATTTATGGCATTATTTAGACGAACAGATTCAAAATCTCTCTTTCAATTCTATTTCACTCAATTTGTTTGTGATACACTTTTAATATGTATGTATAAATAATACTATTGTGATAGGTAACAAGCACACACACTTTATCTACATAATTAAATATGTATACAAGTTGGCAATAAAAAAGAATTTTATTTTAAATAAAGTTATTATTTAAAAAAAAAAACATATAAAATACGAAATTTATTTATTACAAACAAAAATGTCACTATTTAGAAATTATGACTCCTATATTTCATCTGTATTTGGATTAAGTACAATAATTAAGGTTACTGCGGGCGCCTATACTGAATACAACCCAATAAAAAAAAATTTCATAGTGGTGGAATCGCCGGGTAATGACAAATTTTTGTAGGATGTATCTAAACAGAAGAAAATTGAAAAATTTAGAGCATAGCAGTAGTTAAGTATGTGTTTTCCACATCAGTGCACACTGTGCAAATAGACGAACGGCAAGACCGTAGCCAATGAGCGAGAGGGATCGCCAAGGTTTTGTGTCCTCGCTGAAATTTTTATTTTGGGTCGTACATTGCTTTCGTTAATAATAAAAATAAATTTTGGAAAAACTAGACTTCAAATGTGGTAATTTTGAACATAAAAGAAGAATCGTTAATACGTACATATTTCCTTCAAAAAATTTTTCCACCTACGACTTTGATGAGAGTTCTAAGTTTGACAAAAAACAACTGTACATTTGTTACAAAATTAGTATGAATATATACACAGTAATGTTTGTGAATTTTTATTGCAATTTTCTAATATTAGCTATTTCCGCATCTTATATTAATTTTAGAGATTTGCAATATTTAGACTAGATAGTGTATATTTCCCAATAAAATATGTTTGCATCCCATTCCCATAAAAAAATTTTTTTCTTCTTCATTATCCTTACTAAACCGGTTTTGATCACTTTTGTGATCCTTTTCAGTAGTTTTTTCGTTGAAATAAAGAAGATAAATTGAATCAAATACCTAAAAAAGAAAAAGAAATATAAGTGCCTAAAAGAGAGAAAATACGCTGCTAGTGGGGTGCGGCACACAGCTTCCTCCTATTCGTAACCGACTTTTATGCAATTTTTAAAGCGATTTTGTGTTTAAGCTGCTTCTTGCCTTATATTTCGTGTCTTATCATATTATTAAAATGATGTTTAAAATTAGAAATACATACTTTAAGATTAAGTACATACTTGCTCAAATATTACTATATAAAATTGTGTTAACGTAGTTGCTCTGAGATAGTCAGGTACAAAAGTATATCCTAAAAAAAAACAATTTTCCTTTATCAAAAATTAAATAATGTATTAATATTCTTCAGTGATTATATTTGTATACCACTTGTTTTTTTTTTTTTTTTAATTTTCGTGCCCTTATGTTGTGGTAATATAACAACATTGTTAAAATTACAAAACTTTCAAATCGTCTTTCTCAAAATTGGGGTGCTGAGTGTTTTTTCGGTAAGGGCTTGTATTATTGGTATTGAATTAAATAAATATCTAGAGAAGTTTCGTTAAAATCCTTTGAAAAAATCGTTTTATCGACCAATTACTTTAAGCAATTTATTTGGTAATTTATACTAAACGTTACAAGTTATTTTCTTATTATTAGTTTAACGGCATTGCAACAAGTGGAAATTAGCAATTTGATGAAGGTAATTAAACAAGTACATTCCGTTATCGAACAAAATTGAGAACTCATTTGTTATCTCACTTTCTTTACTTTCAATTAACTGGTAATAAAGGAAAAAATGTATGCAGAAATTAGAGAAAAAGATTCACCAGTCTTAATAATTGATGGTATACTCATAATACACATATATATTATCGCAAATTCTAATCATTTTGACTTAAAAATGACAAATTGTTAATAAGAAAAATCTCATATTTCATAAATTTGTGAAATAAGATGCCCGCAACTGTGATTGGTTTAGTGTCGGTTGACTATTGAAATTTGACATTTAACATCACATAAATAAATTTTAATTTTTTTTTAAAAATTATCAAATATGTTGATAACTTCTTAGTAGACACGTTGATACGTTTAAATGCGTTTCCGTTCTACTATGTTAACGCTTTTGCTGTTAAATAATTTATTGTTAAATTAGCTACATTACAAAAGCTGTTTTCTAATTTCTGTTATTCTGAACACTGGTTGTGAATCCTATCTATAATTTTGACCGGTATCGAATATCCAGGTTCAAACAAACAGCAAACATAAAAGGTTCTGTACCATCCTGGTAGGATCTAGTGTTCAGTACTGAGGTCAGCGGATTTATGACATATTATAAACATAAAATTTATAAGTAGAAAAATATCTGTACATTCAGAAAAAATTATCAGTTTTGCCCCATCCTCGTTAAAGAACTGAACCTGTTAAACTAATCCATTTATAGGGGTGATTTTAGGAGTGGCCTCCTGCACTGAACATTTGTATATTTAAATAAATGAAACAACAATTACTTTACTAAATTCCACTAAATTTTATTTAATGCGTGAACGCGTTTTCAACCATTATGACCTTTAACGAACATTTTTTGTTTCATTTATTTAAAACCAATTGCCACAAAGTGAAGCTCACAATAATTAACCCATATATTCTTTTTTTTAAATTTAAATATTGAGCTGCCTAGGTTTGAAATATTGGACTGTAATGACGTTTATTTAGATTTTTTTTTAAATTTCTAATTCATCTGACACCATTTTATCCAAATGTCTTTAACCTTAGGTTTGCTCATTTTTTCTAACACCAATTGGCACCTGAATATTCTAGTCACACGTTCTAGTAGCAAGTGTAAGTGTTAAAATTATATTAAAAATTTTTAATAGAAAATTATTTATTAAAGTAATGCACGGTATTTCCTGAATGACTATATCTATCATTATGTCTATTTTTATTATGATTTAATGATAAAATATTAGTAATATTTAAAAGAATTTCTATTTCAATAGTTTCTTAGAATGCAGATAATTATGTATGTGAGAATGTACGTTAAAAAGTAACATCAAATAAATTGGCGAACTAGAGGAAAAAACATTGTGTTATGTAACATTTAAGGTGTAAAAATCATCTAAATATTTATATTTTACGTCAAATATTTAGAAAAGATTTCGTCGATATTACAGGTAAAGTTGACTAAGGTGCTGTGTTTAAAATCAATTGTTAAATAATTATATTATTAGTGAAATATGCAGAAAAAGTTATAGGTGGAACATTACATCTTACTAGCTCTACCACGTGTCATCTAGTGGCGGTTTAAGACTAAAATTCGAATCAGTAGGACAATAATATTAGGGAGACCCAGTTCTTAGTCGAATTTTTCCTCGCAAAAACTAGACTTATACAGCCTATCCAATAAGAACGGCGAGAGTAGGGGCGCTATCCGTTTTCGGACCCGTAGAACAC